>OVBA01000088.1:52847-105447 GCA_900406435.1 Lepidium aucheri | reverse complement strand
AAAATAACTCATTATTCTACAAATTTGTGAGTTATAGCCTTCTAAAATTAATATTTCACATCATTTTTGATTAATTGCAAGAGATTATAGATTTTCCATGTTTTTACTAAATAACTCATTTTCTTGCACATTCGTGGGTTATAGCTTTCTAAAAATAATACTTCCGGTCATTTTTTTGATATTTTTATGATTTTATAGATTTCACATGTTTTATGAAAATAACTCATTTTTCTACAAATTTGTGAGTTATAGCCTTCTAAAAATAACATTTCACATCATTTTTGATTACTTGTAGGAGATTACAGATTTTGCATGTTTTTCTTAAATAACTCATTTTCTTGCAAATTTTTGGGTAATAACCTTCTAAAAATAATATTTCATGTTATTTTTGATAATTTTTATAATTTTATAAATTTCACATGTTTGAAAAAAATAACTTATTTTTCTTCAAATTTATGAATTATAGCCTTCTAATAATAATATTACACATCATTTTTGTTTACATGTAAGAAATTATAGATTTTGCATGTTTTTACTAAATAACTCATTTTCTCGCAAATTCGTGGGTTATAACTTTTAAAAAATAATATTTCCGGTCATTTTTGATATTTTTATGATTTTATAGATTTCACATGTTTTGAAAAAATAACTTATTTCTCTACAAATTTGTGAGTTATAGCCTTCTAAAATTAACATTTCACACCATTTTTGATTACTTGTAGGAGATTATAGATTTTGCATGTTTTTACTTAATAACTCATTTTCTTGCAAATTCGTGGGTTGTAACCTTCTGAAAATAATATTTCATGTCATTGTTGATAATTATTTATAATTTTATAGATTTCACATGCTTTGAAAAAATAACTTATTTTTCTTCAAATTTATGAGTTATAGCCTTCTAATAATAATCTTACACATCATTTTTGTTTACTTGTAGGAAACTATAAATTTTGCATTTTTTTACAAAATAACTCATTTTCTGGCAAATTTATGGGTTATAAACTTCTAAAAAAAATATTTCAGGTCATTTTTGATATTTTTATGATTTTATTGATTTCACATGTTTTATGAAAATAACTCATTTTTCTACAAATTTGTGAGTTATAGCCTTCTAAAATTTACATTTCACATCATTATTGATTACTTGTAGGAGATTATAGATTTTCCATGTTTTTACTAAATAACTCAATTTCTGGCAAATTCATGGGTTATAACCTTCTAAAAATAATATATCAGGTCATATTTGATATTTTTTTATTATTTTATATATTTCACATGTTTTGAAAAAAATAACTTATTTTTTTTCAAATTTATGAGTTATAGCCTTCTAATAATAATCTTTCACATAATTTTTGTTTACTTGCAGGAGATTATAGATATTGCATGTTTTTACTAAATAACTCATTTTCTTGCAAATCCGTGGGTTATAACCTTCCAAAAATAATATTTCATGTCATTTTTTATAATTTTTATAATTTTATAGATTTCACAAATTTGAAAAAAATAACTTATTTTTCTTCAAATATATGAGTTATAGCCTTCTAATAATCTTTCATATCATTTTTGTTTACTTTCATTTTTATTTACTTGTAGAAGATTATAGATTTTGCATGTTTTTACTAAATAACTCATTTTCTGGCAAATTCGTAAGTTATAACCTTCTAAAAATAATATTTCAGATCCTTTTTGATATTTTTATAATTTTATAGATTTCACATGTTTTGAAGAAATAACTCATTATTCTACAAATTTGTGAGTTATAGCCTTCTAAAAATATCATTTCACAACAAGGAATTATAGATTATAGCCTTCCGGTTGATGCAGACTGAAATGTCTGTGCGAGAACACTCTGAATCATTTGACTAGGGATCTGAATTTAGACCAGTCTAGTGAGTTGTTTATGGCTTTATCAAGTGTTAGAACTCTCCATTTAAGAAACGTTTTTCTACTATTTGCACTCATTGGGCTAAGAAGTGCGTATTTTACCTACTCAATAGTTAAAACCTTGTGGGCCTAATTCTAAATATGTCCGTTTTATTTGGGCCTAATTATATATAAAAAAAGCCTGGATAACTAAATTAGTTTATGATCATTTACACTATTTTCTCACCGTAGTTCGTACTAATTTTGGCCACAGAAACAAAGTTCGTTTTGTAATAATTTTCGATCCATTACTTGAATCTTTTTATATCAGTAATTATAAATCTCAACCTATATTAAATTCCAGTCGAGCAATTACGATATTTAAATCCGATACTAACCATGCTGATACTACTTATATACAAAAAGACAAAAGGCCAATAACCCCAACCAAAAGTTTGGTCTAAACAACTCATACCTATTTAGATTGCTTGCAAGTAAAGCCTATGTAAGATTTGATAATAGAAACTGGAGTTTGGATATTAGATCTAACCTTTTCTTCTGTGACTCTTCTTTTGACTTGCTGCATTTGTAACATTACCAGACTCGGAAGAAGTGGTAGATACGGGCAAGAGAGTGTCGTCCTTGATCACATTTGTCTCTGAGACTTCACTCTCACCATTATCCATTTGGACCATTAATTTTCCAAGCTGAGAGTGTGAATTACAGGTTTAGTACAATTTATATTAGTTAGTAACTCAGGTTTGTACTGTCTATAGAAGATGTTTCTTTACCTGTTCTTCTAAGCCCTGAATCTTTTCGTCCTTTGCCTCAACTGCTTTCTTTTCTCTAAATCAAAAATGAAAAATTAACACTTAATGAACAGTATGTGTCATAAATGGAAGCTAGAATATGCATAATTTGCCATTTAGAGAGAATTTGCTGGATAGATTGAATACCTTTCTTCAAGTTCAGTGATCTTAGTGCTCCATACATCTTTATTTTTCACGAGATTTTCGTTTAACTACAGATGAAAAAACAACAACTCAATCCTCTAGAGATATGTAATTAGATGTTGCGTTTTAGATTAAGAAATAATTTCAGGACGAAAGCTAATACTCACATCTTCAAGAAATTGCTTTTCTTTTACACATCTGTCAAACCTTGTTTGCAGTTTCTGTAGTCTCTGGCTTATTGCCTTGCTCGCAGCTTCTGAGATTTTCTGTTCGGTTTCCTCTTTGACATTTTGTAGCAGCTTTTCGAAATACTAAGGGGGAGGAAAAAACAACAAAACAGATCTTAATCCCTTTGGTAGAGAGTATTGACACTTAAACAATGTGGATCAGGCAATGAAAACTAACGAGACTAGCCATTACCAAGACAGCTAAGGCTAACAGGATAGGTACTTACTTGTTTTTGATTCTCTAGTTGTGCCTGGAGAAGTTCATTGTACTCACTAATGATCTGTGGTTTGAAACAGAAAAGTAATGAGGCACTAAGTTTACTTCAGAATACAAAAGTTGAACACGAGTATCATGAATATATGGAACAGGAGCACTACCATGTCCACTTTGCTGTTCAAGAGAGCATCAGTCATTCCGCTGTCAGAATATTCACAACTTCCACAACCATCCTTGCTCAGACTACCATGAGAATTCAACTCAACAAGCTTGCCATCGGTTTTGGATTGAATAAGCCGGTGAACATAATTGTCACCAGCATAGTCCCAGACACGCTGTGTTTCAAGCTCAAGTGAATAGCAATGCTCTGTTTCCTCCCAATGCCTTCTGGCATGTCCTTCCTTGTACCTACAGTAAGTATTTAACAAAGAGAAATGGTTTACCTTGGAAAAACGAGAGGGAAACAAGTCCACTTGCTAAGAAAATGTAATTTATACCTTCCACAGCCAACAACCCCACAGATAACACACATCCAGAGATTTTCTGTTGTTAGGCAAACACAACATACTGAATTTTCAGGCTGCTGTTGGCAATATCGACAAACCTGGAAACAAAACACATCACCCAATAAAGATACATGAAGAATATCGACACAAGATATAAAAAAAGCATGACAATGATTAAGAATCTTACTGGGCAAGAAGAATCTGGCCAATTAGAAATGCATGAACAATGGAAGGAATGATTGCACATGGTTGTGAGAATGCCACCTGTGTCTTGGTCCAATCTCTCTGAAACATGAGCATATATCAAACAAGATCTAGTATATACCTACATCAAACATAGTCAATATATGACACCAGAGTCCAAATATACTGTCAATCTTGATACCAACACTGATTTTTACACTTTTCTAAAGCTAGACTAAACCATATATCTGCACAAACGTGAACAATACACAAATAGTTTACCCAGACAAACTGGACAAGTGGGTTGCTCTATCGGGCCAGCAGCAGAAGGCTGCGTAAGGTCAATAGATCCACTATAACCGGTAAACTGAACATCTAGTGTAAATAGCAGGCGGCAAACATCTTCCTGCATATAAGTAAATCTAATTAATCACAAAGTTAGTATTGATGTCGTATTCGAAGGCATATGGTGTCTCCAACAAAACCATACCTCTAGCGAATTAAATTGTTTTCCCCTAAAATGCTGATAGAATGTATCGGTAGATTCCTGACTGTCAAACCTTATTAGAATACTGTATCTATTTTCAATTCCATCGTTCCTGTAAAGATCAAAATTGACGAACAGACTTAAATCTTCATCTCTCAATTCAAAGTATATACTTGAGAACGAAACAGAACACAGTTTTTGAAGGTAAACTGAGTCTTCTATACTACCAAAATACAGATGTTACAACCGGAGCACGAAGAACATACAGTGCCATTAAGAGAATCAGATTGATCCTTGGATTCTTTTCTTATTTTACCTCACCGTTCGCATCTCTAGTATGTGCTGAATGAAAGAGCCGCAGAATTGGCAAAAATCTGCATATGTCATATGGTTCGGCACTCCAAGAACGCAAACAAGAGGATTCCTCCCAATCTAAATGACAAACAAAACGATTTCCAAATTCAAATCACAATTCCGGAGAAATTCGATGCAACCGCAGACGAAAATCTGAATCATAAATGAAGAAGAAACTTACAGGGAGATTCGAGGAGGAAGACGAAGACGACAAAACGGCATCGTCAGGAAATAGATGCATTACGCCGCGTGTCTCGCCGATTCTAGGGTTTCCAGAGGAGAAATGAACCGTCTGAGTCAACGATTCACCGGAAACACTTGCCACCGGCAGCGATACTACCGATTCTTCTCCGGCGACTATAGTAGAACTTGAAGGCATCATCATATCTTACCGCCAAAGAAATGAAACAAACTTCGTTGTTTTTCCTATCTGAGATCTCTCTCACGAGTAATATACTAGTATCCACTGATACTCTGACACGTCATTAAATCCATCAAAATATTTATTTTTCAGAAAAAGCATCCACTTTTGAATGCGATCAAATAAGTCCCTCTAGTCATAATTTTGACACAAATTTTCGCGGAACCTGAGACTCTTTGCGTACAACACTTATTGTTGGAAATAAAATGAAGTCTTAAAAGTTTATACAGATGATTAAACAGAAGCTGGAATTTGTGAGTCCACTGACTTCAGAACCTCCTCTCCCATCTCCTTGCAGCCAACCAGTTTCTGATCCACGCACATTCGAAATAGACACATTAGTACTGCATTAGTTGTTGTCTGCTTGTTAAGCTTAACTGAGAACGTTTTTAAGATAAATAAAAAACTTGTAATGAGAGTGTTTAAGAAAAGTACAGTTCCCACAGAGTATATGTCTCCAGTTCTGAATCCCTTGTTTAGAGCAACCAACACTGCGTCTTCAATCCTCTTGGCTGCTTTTTCTTCTCCAAGTCCATATTTCAGAAGCATTGCGGCACTAAGAATGGTTGCCAAGGGGTTTGCCTTGTCCTGAAAATTCAAAGAATCCACAAGTTTTTGCTATTTAATTTTACATATCAGGGAAAAAAGGTTGTGTTTGTCTGAAGAATAGACCTGTCCAGCTATATCAGGTGCAGAACCATGTATAGGTTCAAAGAGTCCAGGTCCCTGTTTAAAACGACAGAATTAAGTTCAGATGTGGTCATATTGCAGCATACTCAATGATTGGATTGTTTTGTACTATACCGAATCACTGAGACTAGCAGATGGAAGCATTCCTATGCTTCCTGTGATCATTGAAGCTTCATCGGATAATATATCACCAAAAATGTTGTTTGTGACAATGGTGTCAAACTGCATTTATGAAACAATTTGTAAGTATTTACACGACAACCACATGAAAGCGCTATCAACCATTGACTAGTTTGGCAAACGCACGTACCTGTTTTGGGTCGCGAACAAGCTGCATAGCAGCATTATCTACATACATATGTGACAGCTCAACATCAGGATATTCAGAGGCTAATGCTGTTACTCGTTTTCTCCATAAAATTGAGGCCTGCATAATAGAAAGTCACATAACCTTCAGTGTTAAATGCATTCCATAAGAAACAGGAGAGAGGAAAACAATTCAAGGAAAACATAATTATCAACCGCACATCCAAGACATTAGCTTTGTCAACAGAACAAAGCTTGCCACGCCGTTTTCGAGCAGTCTCAAAGGCAACACGAGCAATTCTATCAATCTGAGAAACATAAGAAACGCATGATTACATTGTTCATAGTACTTAACAATCAGTCCACGGAGATCTATCAAACTCAATAGCTTACCTCGTGAGCAGCATAAACCTCAGTATTAAACCCAATTTCCTCTCCATTTTCATTGATCTTTATGCCCCTTGGCTCTCCAAAGTAAATACCTGTAACGGTGAGACATCCCATTACAAAGATAATGTTTGGCTACAGAATGAGATAGACAAAAATTAAGATCATTTGTAGTAAACATATTAAACTGACCTCCTGTAAGCTCCCTAACGACCATTAGATCAACACCTTCTGCTACCTCTCTCTTCAAAGTCGAAGCATCCACTAACTGGTTAAGAAAATAACAATAATTTGAGTTCAACACAGAAACAAAATTTCAGGCTACCAAGAAATTCTTGAGGTTAGGCTACGTATTGTTACCTGTGGAAGAACTGTAGCAGGTCTCAGATTTGCAAAGACTTTGAGACCTGCACGAAGCTGAAGTAGCCCCTTCTCAGGCCTCAGATGTTTTTCATTGTTATCCCATTTGTATCTGAAAATATACCAATACATGAATGAATGAGAAACTGTGTAAGCAAAAAAACAAAAAGAGCAAGGGCAATAGAAATGGGACATAGAGAGGAGACAGACCCTCCAATGGCCCCAAGAAGCACAGCATCTGATTCTTTTGCAGATGAGATGGTCTCGTCCGGCAAAGGCACTCCAACCAAATCCAAAGCAGCACCTCCTATTGGCATCTCTCGGAAGCTAAATTCCACTCCTGATACATAACACAGACGCAATGTCTAAACATCTCGTGGCCAGAATTCCTAATAAACCCTAAACCCACGATTCTAAATCCCAATTTTCATAAGAATTAAAAATCTCGCCATCGATAAAATGCCAACAATTCCAATTCATAGCAGACAACAGTAAATGCCCAAATGGAAACAAGTGAGCAACAAAATTAAAAGAGAGAGAACCTTCCAACGATCCAGCTTGCTGAAGCACATTTCTGGCGATGGAGACAACCTCCGGACCGATGCCATCGCCGGGAAGGAGAGTGATGTTATATCGTTTTTTCCCAGGAGAAGTAACCGCGCATCTTACTCTAAAGGGTGCAGAAGTTTGTTTGTTGAAGGTTGTGAAAGTAGCCGGAATCTTTACCGGCCGGAGATTCGTCTGCAGAGCCGCCGCCATTTCAGGAGAAAGGATTAGTTCGAGGATTTTGAAACTGATACAGTAAGAGTAAGACTTAGGTCTTTTGCATTTTTGGGTCCTTTTTTGTACATTATTGTTTTTACACAATTGACCCCAAACTATTTGATTTTGTAATATAAAACCTTACATTACCATATATGACATTTATATCCAAGTCCAGCAGCAACCAGAGGTCCAGAACATTAATATGCTTAAACAGTTGTTTGTCAACATCACAAACAAACATTGAACTGTTTTGTGCCTTAACACAGTTTATTGAACATACAAAACCAACATTGGATCTCTTTTAATATCACTCTCTTAATTTTGTTATTTGGTTTTGCAGCTAAACCAAACTTCCAGCTGAGGCAGTAACTCTAGCATCAAGGGATCTTAGTATTTCCTCGCCCATTCTCTTGCAACCTACCAATGTCTGTCCAAAAACCGTATTGCTCATCAAAAATGTAAGATTTAGTTCGATAACATCTACACCAAGATAAGAGTAAACTTACAGTTCCAGACGTGTGAATGTCACGAGTTCTGATACCACGGTCCAAGACATCTGACACTGCGTCTTCTATCCTCTTTGCAGCGTTTTCTTCTTTCAATCCATATCTCAAAAGCATTGCAGCTGATAGAACAGCCGCCATGGGATTCACTGTGTCCTGCAAATCCTCATTATCGAAATGTTTATATAAACATGAGGGGTTTCGCGTGGAGTAAAATATGTATGATGATCAAAAGGTTAGCAACCTTTCCGTAGTGTTTAGGTGCAGATCCGTGGACTGGTTCGAAGATTCCAGGCCCCTGTATCCATCAGAATATGAGAGAAATCCAAAAGATTTCCTTTTTCAAAAAACAAGGAGATCACTATTAAGGCATAATGATAAAAAGTTCTGCATCATGATACAGCGTACCGAATCACCAAGGGCAGCAGATGGAAGCAGTCCTACGCTTCCTGGGATCATAGCCGCGAGATCAGATAAAATATCACCAAACATGACCCCAGTCAAAATGGTATCAAACTGAAACATCACGAAGTTGAATGCAATATATGAGAATCATTGCAGTCATAACCTGAGGAGCTGTAAAAAGTTTTTAAAATTGGACTGGCTTTACGGAAAGAAAACCTGTCTTGGGTGCCGAACAAGATCCATTGCAGCAGTGTCAATCAGAAGATGACTCACTTCAACCTCAGGATACTCTGAGGACATCGCTGTTACTCTTTTCCTCCACAACATGGATCCCTGCACCCAAAGAAAGTTCAGGAAAAAAAAAGCCTGAACTCTGGATCTATCTTGTTATTTATAATTTCAGTTGGAAGTTATATGCTACTATCAAGAATTTCACCTCCAGGACAGTAGCCTTGTCAACAGAGCAAAGTTTACCGCGCCTTTGCTTAGCAATATCAAATGCAACACGAGCAATGTGATCAACCTAAGCAGATTCAGAAACAAAAAAAATACTATTGAACAACTCCTCTATTAACAAGGCATCAAATATATTTCAGCAATATGAACAAAGTTTCTTATATGCGATATCGTCATACCTCAGTTGCAGAGTAGGACTCAGTGCAAAAGCCAACTTCGTCACCTTGTTCATTTGTGGTAAAACCACGAGGATGGGCATTGTAAATACCTGTTACAGCAAAGAAACGATGGTGTGTTGGCGACATCAATCAAAGCAAGTGGGAAATTTATGAAAAGGATCGAGAACCAAGTTTCTGTTTCTATGTAAGCACTGATTACTAACCCCCAGTAAGCTCTCGGATGATGAGAAGATCAACCCCTTCAGCTGCATCTTTTCTCAGATATGTAGAATCAACCAACTAAGACACATATCAAAAGATTATAGAATACAAAATCAAAGGCTTTGATGAACATAAGTCACTCTCACTTTCCAAAAGCAATGATTTATCTATAAGGTACCTGTGGTAACACTTTGATCGGTCTTAAGTTGGCAAATACTTCAAGAGACGCACGAAGCTGCAAAAGCGCTGTGATTGGCTTTAAAGGCTTAGGATTGTTATCCCATTTTGGCCTTCAATACAAAAACCTTAACTTCATATCTATCCACAATACAAATATGAACAACAATTGTAATGAATCATCTGTATTCTACCATCCAACAGCTCCAAGAAGAACAGCATCTGATTGTTTTGCCTTTGTCAATGTTTCATCTGGTAATGGAACTCCAACGAGATCTAAAGCAACACCTCCTATAGGCAACTCCTCAAAGCTAAAATCTAACCCTAATATGTGTTGAAGCTAGTATTAGCCATTGTCAAACCAGGAAAAACCTCAAACATCAACAATTAGACGATAGAGTGAGATAGAAGGAACCTTCTAGAGATCCAGCTAAACGAAGAGCATCCACGGCGAGAGGGATAACTTCATTGCCGACACCATCACCGGGAAGCACCGCGATGGTGTATCGTTTCTTCGGTGTGGTTGCGACACATCTGATTACAGACGCTCTTCTAAAGGTCTGTTTGGTGATACGCGTAAACGAAACTGGAATCGGAATATTGCTGACGTGGAATCTTAGAAGTGACGCCATTTTATACAACAAAGAGATATACTTTTTTTCGTTCTTCCTATATAAGAGAAGCAAAAACCTTAGGGTAAATTATTTCTAAATGTGAAGTTGCTCTCAGTTAAGTAGTTTAGTTAGGATGATTTACCTGATGATTTAGTATCAGAGTTCAATTCATACATGTTGTATTATAGTAGTTTAAAAAAAGAATTTTTAAATATGAGTTTGAGGTTACTCTCAGTCTGGTAGTTAGGATGATCCAGCTAATGACTCAGGGCACGGAGGTTCGATTCCTCCCCACTACAGTTTGAGGTTATGGATCGAGTCTTATCGATCTAATTGTTGATAAAAAAAAATATTTCTAAATAAAAGTTGGTAGTAAATCAATTAAAGACAAACGCACTTATATTTATGATATTGAGTTTTATTGTATGTTAAGTAGGAATTAGCTAATAAATTGGTTAGTTGTGGTCCGGTAACACAAAGAAAAATTATTTTTAAATAAATATATACATATAATTTCAAATATATATATATATATATATACATATAGGTATCTATATATATGATGCATATTGATATTTTATAAGTTTTGTCGTAAGTAATTTTGTGTGTGAAATGATATGTACGAAACAAGAGACCCTAAACTACAAGAGAATCACACATGTCTCTTTAGTACGTAAGAACTTTATTGTCTTGTCACTTAGTGCGATCAATTATTGTTCGTCGTTTTTTTGGATCGATAAAGCGTGGTCCTTAGTCAAAATTCTAAGTAGAATTACGTGGGTTTCGAATTTACTATTAGAATATGAGGTTCCAACTCAAAACTAATTAGCAATAAGTGAAAACACCTATATCATATATATATATATTAGAAAAGATTCTTTCTAACTTTTGATGTATGATATATTACTTAATACGTTCCCTCGAGATAATAGTTATTTAGCCATTAATCTCGTATGTTCGGGGATAGATTGACGGTCTGACTTGTCGATAAATAGATGATTTTGGGTCAGATCGGATTGGACAGTGTGGATTATAGGCTCTGATATCATATTAGAATATGAGCTTCCAACTTCTGATGTGAGATATAAGTGAAGAGACTCATATCATATATATATTAGAGAAGATCTCATCCAACTTCTGATGTGAGATATATTACTTAATACGTCCCTTCGAGATGATGGTTATTTAGCCAATAATCTCGTATGTTCGGAGATACATCCATAGTCTGGCTTGTCGATAAATAAACCACTTTGGATCGGATCGAGTTGGACAATGTGGATCATAGGCTCTGATACCATATTAGAATATGAGTTTCCACCTCAAATCAATTAGCAATGAGTGAAAAAACTCATATCATATATATAATAGAGAAAATCTCTCGCAACTTCCGATGTGAGATATATATTCCCTAATATTCACCACTTAATATTAAACTACATCAAAGACAAACCAATCAAACTTGAGATATACATGACAACTCGTCACCTTCTTCGTTTTGTTTTTATGTATATCTTACCGGACCAGAACAACTCATACTTCACTAATGGATGGTTGAGATAAGGAGTCTCATAATCACGACAAGACTCATAATTCTCCTAGGTCTAGGGAAGTATTTTTCTTTTTCTTTTTTTGGTTAAAAATGTTATATTATATCATTTTCATTTTTTAACAAAATTAGAGAAACACCGAAGAAACAGAATTGAAAAAAAAAGACTACAAAGAGAAAAAAAAATATAAATAACAATTTGAGAACTAGCTATTGGATCAACTCTAGAAAGACAAAAGAAGAAAACAGAGATGATCATGAACAACCCAACCAAAAAATAACCTGCAAAACTTAGACCTAACGGTGTCTACAACTTTGAAGTAGATAAGTGATTTAAACAAAGATTAATATATATTTGCTTTTAGATAAAGTGAAAGAAATGTATTTGTTTAGATGCTAATTTTTATGACTCATCAGCTTATTTTTCCCTTGAAAAATCTTAGCAACATGCTAATATGCTATGGAAATAGAACTTTGATGTTTTTTTTTATTAGTCGAGAGGCTTTGGTTTCTAGTGAACCGCCCACGTCTATCACGAGGAACTACATTGAAAATCGGTGTATCATCCTTTTTTACCGTAATCTTTTTAGAAGCTTGAGAGAAATCCATGTAAATACACTTCAAGAGGTGGAAATGATTAGCATTTTACGTTTGAAGAAAATCAATTATTAGTGTGGACAAATAGGATGATTTTCTCCTCAAGTGGAAATCATTAGGTCACGATCACTTCAATAGTCTGTAAGAAATATTATGTATTATTTTTTTCTATATTATGTGATTTTTTAGTAATTTGTTTTTCTATTGAGTATTATTATTATTTAATATATTTGGTATTTAATAATAATGCAAATTAATAAGAAATTTATTTCTAATAAATCTCTACTTCGTTGGACGGTTGAGATTAAATATTGAAGAAAACCCTAAAATGAACTAGATCATCTCTCCGCCTATAAATATATGTTTTAAGTTCATCATAAATGTATTCCAAAAATATTTAAAAACAACAAATAATGTTAGATTTATACGCATGAAGAGAGAAACATACAAGTTCTAAACCTAAAAGCTTCACAATCCTTATAAAATGGAATTTCAACGTTTTTGAAATGCAAGTGAATTGAAAAATATGTGTGGTTGTGTATAACTTATAAGTAGTTACCTACTTATATAATAAGTACAATTTGTGACGGTTCATTTTATATATTTAGATGATAATATTTGCTTAGACATGATTTGTTTGTGTGGTGGCCTTTAGGATGCAAACAAACAAAAGCATTATGTCCTACCTCGTGATCATAATAATAGTAAAGGACACAAACCACAAACTCTTTATTTCAATCGTAATCATTCTGAACAAATATTCTAAACCACACAAATGATATTGGATACTTATGATAAGTAGACATGTTTACAATGACAGAGATATGTCGATCCCAACAAATGATATTGCAACGTTTTACAACATAGCTAATAGCAAACTAAAAGTGATCTACAATATTGAAACAAATTCATTGATAGTTTGGCTTTGTGGTGACTTAGTTAATTGAGTTGATAAGCTGGAACTCTGACTTCAAGTGACTTCAATATTTCTTCACCCATTTTCTTACATCCCACGATTTTCTGTCAGATCCATCGTCAATAATTAGATTTCGTATAAATAAGATCGGTTCTTGTGGATCTAATTATAAAGTTAATGTAATTTCAAGAAAACTTACTGCTCCTGGAGTGGGAATGTCACGCGTTCTAAATCCTTTGTTTAGGGTTTCAAAAATAGCGTTTTCTATGCGTTTTGCAACCGCTTCTTCTTTTAAACCATACCTTAGAAGCATCACGGCAGTGAGTACCGCAGCCAAAGGATTTGCTACGTCCTATAATTAGTAATTACATATTATTCTTTTGGTTATTATAAATTGAAATATTTACCTCACAAATAGTAATTATAATGACTTGAGGAGTGAGGTTATTACCTCTCCATCGATGTCAGGAGCTGAACCATGAACCGGTTCGAAAAGTTGTGGTCCCTTTAAAACAAATAATGCATTATTATTAGTCAAGTGTAAATGTATACCATAAAACTATAAATCTCGGTTTGGTTTGGTTTTGATTTTTGTAAGCTCTAAGTTATATTTTTATATGTTTGGTTAAATATTAATTATTTTCATAAATATTGGTTAGTTTTATTAGGGTTCAGTTCAAGATCGGTTATTTAAGTATTACAAAATATCATATATCAGTTTGGGTTCGGGAACTTTTGCTCGGTTCGAAAATTTTTTCTCACTCCTACATTATTGGCGGAGGCATGCTAAAGTGACGTGGAACATATGCCCCATACTAAAAAAAAACTTTCATTAATTTTTGTTTTGTTTTCATTTCACTATTTTTTTAATTTTTTTACAAAATGCGGACTGTGAAGGTTCTAGATCCATCAGTACTTACATCTACACATAGTTAGTTATAAAAACAGAGGCAAAATTTTATTCGAATTCGGTTCAAGATTGGTTAATTCAATTACATTCAGATAATTTTGTATATCAGTTCAAATTCGGTTTTGAGAATATCAGTTCTACATATACACATAGTTAAGAAATATACTTACCGGACCACCAATGCAGGCAGAAGGAAGCATTCCAATGCCTCCGGTAATCATAGCAGCAACATCCGACAAAATATCTCCAAAGACATTGGTTGTCAATAGTACATCAAACTGAAAAAAAAAACCGGTTTAAATAATTAAAATCATCGGTCAACATAGTAAACCGGGTCTAATTCATTGGTTTAACATACTTGTTTTGGGTATCGAATTAGCTCCATTCCTGATGTATCTACTAACATATGTGATAGATCAATTTCTGGATACTCTGCCGACATTATTGTCACTCTTCTCCTCCACAACATTGAAGACTTTGTATTTTTTGTTTGATTAAATCCGACAAAAAAAATTAAAGTGTTATGATTTATTTCCTTTAAAAAATTACAAAATAATAAGATTTAAATTTAATTATTTGTCGTTATTAATTACTTCCAAAATAGTAGCTTTGTCGACTGAACAAACTTTTCCATTTCGTTCCTTAGCCATATCAAATGCAATACGAGCTACACGATCAACCTAATTAAATGAACAATTAGTAAAAAAAATACATAAAATTTGGTGTTAAATGTAATTTATAATTTTTGGTTCAATTGAATATCAATATACCTCACTATTAGAATAAATCTCGGTACAGAAACCGGTTTCCTCGCCATTTTCATTGATTCCAAAGCCTCTTGGTTTTCCATTATATAAACCTAGGGTTTCAAATTTATGTTTTGGTTAATTATGAATATGTAGATGAAAGAATTAATAGAAAAGATTGTCGTCAAGAAACAGGTGATTTTATTGGTTTGTCCCTGATTTAGCTAGATATCAGATGAGGAGTTTGATTCCCGCTCAGTTTGAGTTGAAAAACTAAAGCTATAGATCAGACTGTTGTCGATCCAATTATTATTTGTTGAAAAAAATAGAAAAAAGTGTCGAAAATCAAACCTCCAACGAGCTCTCTAATGATCATGAAATCAACACCTTCTGCTACACTTGTCTTCAAAGACGAAGCTTCCAATAACTTTTCACATACATACAATAATATTAAGCAGAAGTATATACGTAACATATTCGAATGTGTGTATAGAAATGCATTTGCTTAAATAGTTAAATTTTTGTATCTACAATATTTCAGTAATGGATCAGATTTTATCAATCTAATTATTATACGAGAAAAACAGTAGTTTACCTGAGGGAAGACGGTGATGGGTCTTAGATTAGCGTAGACGCCTAGAGCTCTTCTGATATTTAGCAATCCAGCTTCTGGTCTTAAATGCTTTGGTAGATGATCTGATGAAGGCCTTTGTACAAACATATTCCTCATTATTTACGTGAATATATATTTGATAGATAAGTAAATTTGGTCAAATGGTTAAATATATATATGTCTTCTCTATTTTCACGTGATTTAACATGATATTTCCAGTCGTTATTAACCGATATTTTCAACCATAACTATAAGAAATATTCCAACTATTTATATGGTCAAAAATTTATAACCGTAATTGATAGTTTTTAAACGATGAGAATTTCCGACTGTTACTGATGGTTTATTGTTTTCCGACTATTTCTAACCGACAAATGTGATATCGTCTAAAATGGTTGGAAAAATTCATTTTATGATCGTTTTCTGTAGTTTTTCAGTCAAAAATCATAATATATTATTAATTGTAGTGTAGATTTGAGTTATGGATCATATTTTTTGTCGGTAATTAACTTACATTTTTTTGGTGATACCAACTGCACCTAAGTACACTGCATCAGACTCAAGAGACACCTTTAAGGTTTCTTCAGGCAATGGAACTCCAGTAGCTTCATAAGCAGCACAACCAACCAACATCTCCTTAAAATCAAACTCAATTCCTAAAACCAACATTTAAACACAACATTACTTCCACAACAAGCAAACACTCTAAACACAGTAAAGTTCTTCTGATCAATCAATACCTTCGAGAGAGCCAGCGAGTCTAAGAGCCTCGACGGCAACAGGAGTGACTTCAGTGCCGATACCGTCGCCGGGAAGGACGGCGATGGTGTATTGTTTCTTCGGTGTGGTGGCAGAACATGTGATCCTAGCCACAGGTTTAGTAACCCTAGAGGTTTGTTTGGTAACAGGGCCAAATGAGACCGGTGATTTGATACCGCTTACGTGGATCTGAAGTGTTGCTGCCATTTGAAGTAAACTAAAGTAGAGTTGTTTACTATTAATTATTTATGTAAGTAGTTGTGTTTCGAATGCTTTGGTCGATTTCTACAATCCCCTTCTATTTATAATAGACAAGATTACTTTAGTTTTTTTTTTCTATATAAAAAATTAGTTTTTTTTTGTCAATGTCATAATAACCGAATCATTAACCAAATTCCTACATAAATTTTGTAGGCGGTAAGATTCGATCTCTGATTATGCATGTGCATCTACTTTTAGTAGACTTAGGACTAAAAGATAATTACTAATTTTATTAAAAAAGTTAGTTAAAATTGCTTTTTATTTATTTTATTTTTTCACATTTATTTTTCTACTCAATTTTTGCGATATTTTCGGTTGTTTTTTTTTGTTTGTTTGCGTAAGGGACATAATTGGTCGTTTGGAGACTGGAAAGTCTCGATCGTTCCACAGTTCTTCTCATTTTTTTTTCAATTATTTCATTTTATATATATTATAGTTTTGTCATGTAATCAATTATTAGATCATTCCATAAATACGTAGCTCGCCAAGATGAAATAATTGAGGTAGTTAAGTGTCTTTTCCTTTAGTTTTAATATTCGGGATCAATTCATAGAACGCACAACATAGCAGAAGTGAATGCTATATTTGTTGTATATTTCATCCGAACTCAATTTAGAATTGTATTTATCTCACACAATAATGTTAAAATTTGACGGGTTTTAACTATAGATCGGAGTTGAATGGTTACAAGTAATAATATGTATATCTATAGCTTTAAAATTACAATGTATTTAAGCATGTGTATGTATTAAATTCAATAAAGTTTGATTGGAATGGTTAGAGTGTATGCAACCGTTGGCAAAAAATAACAAAAAGATGTAATTGTTTATAAGTATTATTGTCACATGGTGAATTATGGTTGTAGTTTTGCTTATCAGTCAATTTATGATTCCATCGGTCCACACTTTAATCGACAGTAGGACAAAGACAAAGAAATAGCTCCCATCCATTCACTGACGTTATATGTTAAATCTGCAAACATGTGAGTGAAGTTTGAGTGTTTGGTTAAATGGTTTTGAGTTCAGAAAATTTAAAATCCAAAAGTAACAAAATGGTAAATATTAAATATTTGGTTCGGTTCCGTTTAATATGTTTTAGATTTAAGTTTGATTTTCGTTTTTTTTATTGGACCACAACTGGTCGACCCATTTAGCCAAGTTTCTGTATAATATAGGTGGCGGGATTTGATTATGAGACATGCAAGTGCGCCTGCTCTTAATAGACTTACTACTTGCTACTAGGTTAAAGGTCACTTGCGGTTTTCGTATATTTAAACAGTAAATAATATTTATGACCAAAATAAAAGTAATTAATTCATGAAAGTTAATATTGTTTATTTTTCATATATTAAAAATATATTTCTATATTTTTTAATCGAAATATTAGTTATTATCATGGTTATGTTTTTGTTTTATTCAGTTTTATATAATTCGGGTTAGGTTTGGTTTGGAACGGTTAATTTTATATTGAAAATTTCATTCCATTCGAATAATTTTATATATTGATTCAGATTCGATTTCAGAAATATCAATTCGGATTCAGAAATTTTTGCTCAATTCAGAAATTATGCCCATCCTATAACCTCACTTTTGAACTAACTTATCATTCTTTTCTTACTTATCGTTCTACTCAATGGAACTCAAAAGTCCCCCAATGTAACATAAAAATAAGAACTTGTACGTTAAAACATATATATACATAAATAACGAATCTATTTTAATAATTATCATAGTATAATACTCCTTTTTGGTTTCGATATATAAGGAGTGGAAATGGACGAATAGGTGGTGGACCAAATAAAACATAGGAAAATGAAATTAAAGTTTTGGTTTATAGTAAATGGAATCTTAGATATATTGTGACAAAAGTGACTTAGGCTTTTTCATGATCACATGCCAATAATAATTGTTTGAATGATTTGTCTTCTCTTTTTTTATTTGAAACGTGGGATAACTAAGTACATACGATTACGAAATTTGCAAGTTAGTTTTTGATTATTGATTGTATTATAATATATAGAAGTAAATTAGTAACTAGTTGTTCGAGTAGGATTTAGCACAAGGTTCTAAATCAAGTTCGAGTTTTAAAAGAGAAGATGAATAAGGATTCTGATAAATTCGAAGAGTAAAAAGATTGCCAAAGAAGATAAATGTTGAGTTTCTTATCGATTGTGCTTGAATGTCTCCCAAAATTGGATCCTTTTTTCAAAGAATTTTTGCTTCTATTTATAGAGCATAGAGACAATTACAACTTATTTGAAAACAATAAAGATTATATTTTTATTTAGATTCAAAATTATCTAAAAGATATTTGCTAGATTTTCAGAAATTTTCTTATCGAAATAGAAAAATTTCCATTCTTCGAAGATTACGTGTTGTCCGAATTCCTTCTTATCTACCGAGTTGTCAAGAACGAATTCTTCCGAGTTGGTAGCGAATAGCCGAGATAAGTCTTTAGTCAATTTGCCGAATCCAAGACTTAAGAATTTTTTGAACATTGATTGTTTCCCGTAAATCAAAGTAGAATCTCCGATTCACTTTCAACACTAGTATTACAAAAAGAAAAACAATTAAAAGAGAATTATAAAGTTGTATGTATACAAGGTGCGTAGATGCCGAGTTGCTCTCAGTCTGGTGGTTAGGATGATCCAGCTAATGACTTAGCACCAGGGTTCAATTCCTACCCGCTGCATTATGGTAGCTTAAAAAGGAATTTCAAAGGTGGGCTTTAGGCTATGGATCGAACTTTGTCGATCCAATGTTNTTAAAAAAAAAAAAAAAAAAACAAGGTGCGTGGATACTGCGAGGGCCAAGCTCTGTTGATGAGGTACCTATGGTTAACTTCAATATTAGTAAGTGTGAAAAAGATTTCTCTATTTTTAAGAAATGAATGGAGACAATAAAATGTACCTCATACTAAACTCTCGAGCTCGTGGTCCAAATGATATCGTCCTTTGAAGATATGATGATTTGATTATGACACAAATCTGTAATTGCACATAAATATAATGTGTGATAATTTCTTAAGAGTCAATACAATAATTGTACGTAAGACATCACTATTGTCGTAACAAAGCTCACTTATCAAAATAATTGATATGAAGAAAGAAATTCACCGTCCAAAAGAGTGTCATGATCTGGTCCTATATCTAGTACATTTGTCCCACAAAGAGACGTATCATAATTCATAGTTTTATGGATCTTTCTCCTACACATCTTTGATTTTATTCACGTGTTATATATATGGATTTACTTTTTTTTTTATCAATATTAGATCACAACTGGTCAATCTATTAGCCAGTCTTCTAGATAGAAAGCAAAGGCTAGTCATTCACCCGAATAAGAAAAGATCTTCAAAATATCAAAACAATCCATTGCAATCTCTACTTCAAGGCAATCCATGGAGACTAAATTAGGATTGGGCCAATAAAAATTTCTGCATAAAACAACTCCAAATTTCAAGTCCATATAATATAAACATAAAAACAAAACAAACATTTAAAGGCTCAAACTTGAAACCTTAAATATAAATGGAATGACTAACCGCTAGACTACAACTGCTTTTTAAAATTTTGATATCTTTTTAATTCTTATACTATTTTAGCACCTAAAGCAGATGTTTTACCCGCTTTAGATCAGAATCCTAGTAATTAAGTATTCTATAACCCAATACACCACTTCAACTTATGCATGAAAAGGAGAAAGACTGTATCATATATCCAATGCACCAGTAATATACAGTAATAATACTATCAGTTTGAATGTATTTCAATATTAACTTGATCAGCCTAATGATCAAGAATAACTTGACAATATTAAACAAGTGATCAATAAATATATGTAATTTATAAATAAATCTATAGCAATATCAAACAATATTGGTTACCATATATCTAAATTCAAACCGAATTTGGTCATAGGGAGGTTAACCATTTATTGAAATCAGCAAGCTTCATTTATGGGCCTATAAGAGAGAACTCGGCCCAATTTTCCAAATATCAGAATCTCTAATTCCTCGGCCCAAGTAGGCCCAATTTAAAAACTTACCGGGTCTAAAAATGAGTAACCGGGTCAAAATTCGCCCGCTAATCGCTACACGAAGGAGCCCTAATTTCATCCGTTAAGCAGCGGGAAAGGGAAGAATGATTTTGTCGAATTACTTGCGACGATTCAATCGAGCTCTGATTGCATCTCCTTACTCCGTTCGTCTTCTATCTGTAAAACCCATTTCCATTAGTGAAGATGAGAAGCTTCAATGCCGTCAGGAGGAAGCTGAGTCCAGTTATGATCAGAGAACTGTATGTGAAGCTCTCACTTGTTATAGCAACGATTGGCAAAAAGCTTTGGATTTTTTCAATTGGGTCGAGAAGGAAACCGAATTCAATCATACCACCGAGACATTCAATCGGATGATCGATATTCTGGGCAAGTATTTCGAATTCGAAACTTCTTGGGGTTTGATTAAAAGGATGACAGGAAATTCAATTTCTGTGCCAAATCATGTCACGTTTCGTATAATGTTTAAGCGTTATTTAATGGCTCATCTTGTTCAGGAGGCTATTGATGTGTATGATAAGTTGGATGATTTCAATTTGAGAAATGAAACATCTTTTTATAATCTCATTGATGCGCTTTGTGAGTATAAACATGTTGTTGAAGCAGAAGAGCTTTGTTTTGGGAAGAATGTGATTGGTAATGGTTTTAGTGTTAGCAATACTAAGATTCATAATCTGATTCTTCGTGGGTGGTTGAAATTAGGATGGTGGAGTAAATGTAATGAGCATTGGGAGAAGATGGATCATGAAGGTGTGGTTAAGGATTTGTTTTCGTATTCTATTTACATGGATATAATGTGTAAGAGTGGTAAACCATGGAAAGCTGTGAAATTGTATAAGGAAATGAAGAGTAAAAAGATGAAACTTGATGTGGTTGCTTATAACACTGTGATTCGTGCCATTGGAGCGTCTCAAGGTGTTGAATTTGGTATCAGGGTGTTCAGAGAGATGAGGGAAAAAGGTTGTGTACCGAATGTTGCGACGCATAATACAGTCATTAAGCTTCTTTGTGAAGAAGGGAGGATGAAAGAAGCGTATCGGATGCTCGATGAGATGCCTAAGAATGGATGTCAACCTGATTCAATTACTTATATGTGTCTCTTTGCTCGTATGGAGAAACCAAGTGAGATCTTAAGTCTATTTGGTAGGATGACAAGGAATGGAGTTAGGCCAAGGATGGATATATATGTGATGCTTATGAGGAAGTTTGAGAGATGGGGATTTCTTCAGCCGGTTTTATATGTGTGGAAGACAATGAAAGAGTCTGGAGATACTCCTGATTCAGCGGCTTATAATGCTCTGATTGATGCTTTGGTTCAGAAAGGAATGTTGGATATGGCTAAGGAATATGAAGATGAAATGATTGAAAGAGGACTATCTCCAAGAAGAAGGCCCGAGTTGGTTCAAAAGTCATTGGATGAAACACTAGTTTGTAGATAACTGAAAACTCCTTATGAAGCCATACAAGGAGCTTCATGTCCTGTCTTAATATCAACAAGCCTCCTTAAGGGTCTAGTTACATATGCAACTGTTTCAACTCAAAAGTGAGGCTCATCGAGAGGATTGAATGCTTCTGGAAATTGGAACGCAGGATGGAGCAAGTCGGTGAGTAAGACCATGAGGCTTGATCAAGTCTTTAGGTTTGGACCTTTGACCTTTCAAATCGTAATATACGTTTGTAAAATTATACAAACAACTAATATAAAACGGAGGGTTACTTCATTTGTTTTTTAATAGTTGATGTTTTAGCTTTTTTACACTTATTAAGAAATCATTAATTATATTTTTTAAAACAAAATATGTTTTATTATAAATTCCAAAATAATTTAACCAATCACAAACTAATTTGCAGAATTTAATCAAAAATACTAAAAACATAATAAATATAAATTTTAAAACATCAAATAAAATAAAACAATTTTTTTCTAAAACATCAACTATAACTGTAAGTGTTTTTAGTCTAATGGTCGGTGGTAAATACACTAAAGGTATGCGCACATGCACAACCAGAAATTTTTAATGTAGTGACTGGTGGTAAGTGCATTAAAGATATGCGCACATGTACAACCAGAGATCGAGTCCGACCACCAGAAAGAGTAATTGTATTTATCGATATTAATGCCATTTTTCCGTTTCAATATTAACTGCAATCCCAAGTCTTAAGCTTATTTAGTCCTTTAATAAGTCAGATTCTTTAGTTTATATTGACTAAAATAGATTACTAGAGAAACAACCGCGTGGAGAGTAATTAACATAGCAACAATTAAAATGAGGTTAAGACAAAATGAATTAATTATGGATGCAGAAAATTCTGAAAAATTAATTAAAAATAAATAAAAATGTCTAAATAAGGGAATAAATATCGTTTCATCTTCTTTCTCCTTGATTTCCGGGAGAAATTAAAGATTTTTTATTCATACGTTTTGATTAAAGATAAAACCCTTTTTTAGAGTTGCAGAAATTAGAAACAATTACCAACCAAAAACACAAAACAAAATAGAGATAATTTTGTTTTGGTTTGTTGAAGAAGATAATGCTTTATAGCAAAACGCCGTTGGTTCATAGCCGTCGGTGTCTCCTCCTTGTCGCTTTTGGACTTCTGATCTTGTTCAGTTTGGTTTCATTCTCTCATGGTGTTTCTTCTTCTTGTCATCATCGTCCATCTTCAACCTCATTTCAAGGTTTTTCACATTCTTTTCTTATTCATAATAAAATGTATATTAATACCATACAATGTCTGAATGGTTGCGGTCGAGTGACAAGGGACGGATTCGGGCGGTATACACCTTGTGTGTTCAATTCCCCCAACACTTAGATACTAAATCATAATTATTTCGGACACTTTATACGGATATGGGTTCATGCTTTCAACTCATTTAAATACCCGAAGAGAGAGTCTATCCGTCGACTGCACCTCCCAAAAAAATAGTCTAGACTCTTCCCATAAGATCTCGGAACTCCTAAATTATAAAAAATAATAATAATAATATCATATGATAATATGTTAGTGTAGTACAATCTAGGGACACGGGTTCAATTCGTTTGGGAGAAACATTCATAGGTTTTTTCCACCTCTAAAGGATGTACGGTGAAAAATAATGATGCATCGACCCTAGGGTTCGGATACCGAGCTCTACTTTTGCTGAGCTCTGATGCAAAAGAAAGAAAAAATAGCTTTAATATTTGAAAATTTTCAATTTTAATTTTTTCAAGGTTGTATATAGTACCAGAAAAAACTAAATTTTGAGATTGGGTCATGTACAAATGTACTCTTTGCATATGCGGAAACTAGGTCTGGTTGGAGATTTCTGGTCGGCTATCCACTAAAAACCTGGACCTCCCAGTTATCAAAAAAAAAAATGGATAATGGCTTTTTATTACAAATAAATATGTATATTTTAGTTAATACGAACTAAATAAAATAATTGTTGTTTTTTTTGTTTATAAAATAGGATTAAGGAGGCAAATTCTGGAAGGAGGAAATGGGACATTAGTGTTAGCAGCAGAGAGAACACAACGACCTGATCCTCTCAACCATTTTAATACTTATCTCGATGGTTGGAACGTTACCAATCCTCATTACATAGCCGTGAGTCTTCTCATTACACAACTTCAGTTCTAAGACAGAACCTTATTCGAGATTGTATGTCTTAATAATGATTGTTATGTTGGTACAGTCTGTTGGATTCTCTGCAGTTCCATTCATAGTAATAGCAATCGTTTGGTTCGTATTGCTTGGACTTTTCCTCATCTGTTCATGCCTCTGTTGTTGTTGTTGTGGTTGTGGTCGTCGTCACTATGGTTACTCTCGTGTTTGCTACACTCTTTCTCTCGTCTTCCTCCTCCTCTTCACCATCGCTGCAGTGTAAAAACTCTGAGTTTTATCATTGTTTTCGAATGTTGATAATCTTAGATTATTAAACAGTTTATGTTCGTTTTGATTTCAGGATTGGGTCTGCAATGTTGTATACTGGTCAAAATGAGTTTTATGGTAGTGTGGAGAGAACGTTTATGTACATTGTAAGACAAGCAACAGATGTTTTGGGTAAACTTACGAGTTTATGGAACTCAATTCAATCTGCTAAAGACATTCAGCTTGATGGACATAACTTGTTTCCTCCTGAGTTTAGAACTAATATTGAACACTTCAATAGCATGATCACGATGTCTAACATAACTTACCCTGATCGTGTTGCTAATCAAACCATTCGTTATCTCACTGGAACACTAAACCCTGTGTAAGTTTATCAGCTATATAGATTTCTTGTGCCACAAGTTTTGTTTGTTTTAATGTTTTTGCTCAAATTCGTTTACTTCAGGAGATATGTGTTGAATGTTATCGCTGGTGTTATGCTCGCAGTCGCATTCCTTGGCCTCTGTAAGTTCTATAATCGAATACATTGTTCGATCTGAAGATATGTAATAACTAAGTTTTGTCTATTCACAGTGTTTTCCTTCTGTGGACTGAGAGTACTTGTTTATCTGTAAGTTACACTTAAACTACACTGTTATGTTATGTACTATTGTATCATCATATCCAAATTGGTTTTGATTCATGAATGTTTTCAATTCAATCAGATTGGTGATTCTTGGTTGGATTCTAGTTACAGCAACAATCCTCCTCAGTGCTGTTTTTCTTATCTTCCACAAGTAATGACACTTCATCATCATGACTTGATCTGATTTTGTTTTAGATTCAAAACTAATCTGATTGATTGATGTTACTTAATGAAAACAGTGTGGTTGCGGATACATGTACGGCTATGGACCAATGGGTGCATGATCCAGCAGCAGATTCAGCATTAAGTCAACTTCTTCCTTGTTTAGATGCTAAAACCATTGGAGATACTTTGGATATAACAAAGACTATGACTTCTACAGCTGTTGACATGACCAATGCTTACACAGTCAATGTTAGTAACCATGAGTTCCCTCCTAATGTCCCTTTCTACCATAACCAGTCTGGTCCTCTCGTTCCTCTTCTCTGTAACCCGCTCGACGAAAATCATCATCCTCGACCTTGTGCTCCTAATGAAATCCTCCTCGCCAATGCTTCTCAGGTACATACATACTTTGTACATTTCATCTTAAAACATTTGCCATCTCTATATAAAGATCACTAGAAAACACGGCAAAATTTTGGCAGAATCGCATTAGAAAACGTCATTAGGCGAGTATGCAATTACTAAAACAGTACAAGAAAAAAGTCGTATTGATACGTTATATTTAGTCATAATAACACATATTTAGTCACAATATGAAGATATTGTTACGGATTTGTGACGATTTGTAAATGGTTGCAATACAAGTGTCACAAATGCATATTAGTAACAAAAACGTCACAATATACTCGTGACAAATAAATCTTGTAACAGTTTTGTCACAAATTGTTACTGAATAGAGTCGCAATAATTCGTAACAAACAAAATTCGTAACAAAATTGTATATAAAACGTCACAAATTATTACTAATATTCATAGTCACAATACAATTGTCGCAATAGGTCGAGTTTTTTGTAGTGAAATGTTAAACATTGTCTTTGTTTTGTGAATAGATCTATAAAGGATTTATATGTCAAGTGAACGCAGAAGGAATCTGTACAACACAAGGAAGGTTAACACCAGCTTCATATGACCAAATGATGGGTGCAATCAATGTTGGGTTCATGTTGGATCATTACGGTCCGTTCTTGGCTAGTTTAGCAGACTGTACCTTCGTCCGAGACACTTTTAGAGACATAACAACTAAGAACTGTCCTGGACTCAGCCTTACCAGCCAGTGGATCTATGCAGGCTTGGCTTCACTCTCTGGTGCAGTCATGTTCTCACTTATCTTCTGGCTTATTTTCGTTAGAGAGAGAGTTCACCGAGCTCATTCTAAGAAGACTATGATCCAAATGAATAGATTTTAAACTTTTGGACTCAGGACTCTATTGATTGAGCCCATATTATCACATTTTTCTTTGGGTTGGAAACGTTAACATTATGCTTTTTAAAAGTTAAAATCGTATTGAATGAAACGTCACTCTAATCTTTGAAATGTTAGTAAAAAAATTGATAAATCGGGTAATCATGTTCAATGGAAATACCATAAATACTATGAGCATTAAGAGCTCTAAACTAGATTTTTCTTCCGAGCCGATTCAATAGATTACAAAATCCCACTGATCCCGAGATCAGGTGAACAATGCGAATACCTTTCTTTGATACTACGTATGAATGTGATTTTTTTTGTTATCAAATGTTAGACTTTAAATTTATACCATTTTTGAGTTTTTGACCGAATATAGAGACAATGAAAAAGCAGAAAAAATAAAAACTACAAAAACTACGAAAAACACATAACAACAAACTGAGAAAACGAAAAAGAAGCCAAAACCAGGCAAGCAAAAGGCACCAACACATAAGTTAGAGAAATCTTTCAATATAGATAGATGCCACAGGCGACGCGGACCAAGAGATAGCCCTCAATGCTCGGATCACATGCCTAGCAATAGGGAAGAATATACGAGACATCTAAGCTAGCACTTCTGAGCCCACTAACCTGCCAAACACAATTTTTTCGAAACAGACATAGTAAGACAAATCTAAGCGGAGTCGAACTTGAACAAAGCAACAACTAGATCTCCGAATCAACACAAACCAGACTAGGAACAAACCACCACACCACCTAAACTAGTGAGACTCTAAACTACACCGGAAACAACCTAGAAGAAACACTATCTAGCCCTAGTTGTCCTCGTATGAATGTGATTTTGTTTTTAGAAATACTCAAAATGTGATTATGTACAAGTCAATTGAACGTCATCGTCAGACATTGAATGATATTTGAGAGCAAAACGTCGTCGTTGGACACCAAAGTAAATGAAAATTGGTAGTAATAAATTTGTGAATAGTTGGACGTTGGCACCATAACTTATAAATTGGTACCACGATTGTGAAAGCCTGAAGTCATGTCTGATTTATAAATTATAACTGTGCCTCAAAGACGTGCAGAACCAAACCAAGTGTCATCTGTCGTTTAACATGCAAGTTATTGTCTATCTTTTTACAAACTGAGAAAATAGGTATGATTTGATTTTCGAATATTACTTCGGATCTATATATTAGTATAAACAAACACAATAAGTTAGGCTTCTTGTAGGATTATATCCATTATCGGGAGATTAAAAATTGTAAAGAGTATTACAATTGGATCTCGTTAAGGCCAATGCCATATTCATGCATCGGCCGGTCCATGCGTGAAGATGTTCATATTCATATGACCTCACGTGTTTCGCACCACTAAGAACACCAAATTTTATTCCCTCTTTTGCTTACATATTAGCATACTGATCGAGAACCAAAAACCAAATCGAAATAAGTGGAACTGGATCGAATTGCAACCGACTAAATAACTGAACGGTTCTTAAATTTTTATATCCTAAAATCAAACCTGAATCGGAACCAAACTGAGAACCAAATAGTTACTCAGAATAACCAGAATACAGTTATATATATTGAAACTATATTTATATAGACTTTAATCATCTAAATATTCGAAAATGTAATTGTAAATCAAAATCTGTTAGTCAATTTGAATTAAAATTACTAAAAAATCTAAAATATTTAGTTTTTTATAATTAATTATGGTTTCTTTTATATCTTTTTATTTAAACAAATTGGATTGAAATACTCGAACTAGATTTGAAACCATGACCAAACCAATTAATTAACCGAACAGTTCCTAAGTTTTTATAATTGAACTATACCGGAATCAGAAAAAACCCGAATGGTTCTTAAATTGGATACCGAAAGAATCGAGAACCAAAGAATTGAATGTCCAGAACTGGATTATGCAATCATTTTAGCTAAACAGTTAAAACAATAATTAGGAGAGTGCGATAATGATTAGGTGGTTTATACGGTCATATTTTAAAAAACAAAATTAAATATAGAAAAATTTAACAAAATATTTCTTCATCCTACTATATGATGCTTTAAGATTTTTTTGTTCCATTTTATAAAATGTTATGTGATTTTTGTGTAAAATTTAATATGTTTTTACGTTGAAACAATTAAAATTCTTACAGTATTTTTAAAATGATTGGTTAAATTATAATGCAAGATCTTATTAAAAAGTGTGCATTCAGCTAATACATCAAATAAAATTGGAACATAAAAATATATTTTTTGAAAGAAATAATACGTTTTTTGTAAGTTTAACCTTGAAAAAAATTAAAAAAATTTATGTTTTCATTATTTATTTTTTCAATTTTTTTTATAAATAATTTTTTTGAAATTACATTCGTATCATTTATTATATTTGTAATATATAGTTAATTTATCGTCTAAAAATAGTCTAAACCCACTAATTTTTCTAGGCGTTATACCAAAGATCATTGTCCGTAAGCGTTTTTGCTTGAGCATTGTCATTAAGAAAACCAATAGATTTTGATTGGTCAGCGATCTTATGAATCACGCATTTGTTTTAAATAATAGTCAAAGTTATGTACTTTATATAGAAACAAGCACACAGTGAAGTGATTCATTTCAAAAGCAAGCTCTTTTACAATCCCAAGGCAAGAAGAATCACTGATATATTGGAAATGACGAAGCTTGTGGAGAAACCAGGAAGCAGACCACCATGGGTTGGTTTAGCTGCTGCTGCTTGGGTTCAAATGTCTGCAGGTAGTGGTGCAACGTTCCCTCTTTACTCTGCAGCTCTTAAATCGGTTTTGGGTTTTAGTCAGCAACAGATCACGATCCTTGGTGTTGCTAGTGATCTTGGAGAAAACATGGGTCTAGTTCCTGGTTACGTTAGTAACAAGCTTCCTCCTTGGAGCATGCTTCTAATCGGATCTTCTTCTTGTTTCCTTGGCTTTGGTGTTCTCTGGCTCTCTGTTAGTCAAATCGTGAATGGTTTGCCTTTTTGGCTGGTAAGTTCAGATACTATATCGATGTTTTCAATCATGATCATTGAACTAACAAGACCAGTTTTGTTTGGTTTGACAGCTATTTGTTTCTCTAGCTTTAGCTACCAATAGCAACTCATGGTTTGGTACAGCATCACTTGTTACCAATATGAGGAATTTTCCTATGAGTCGTGGTCCTGTGGCTGGACTTCTTAAAGGCTATATAGGCATCAGTGGTGCTGCATTCACTGTCTTGTTCAGTATGTTGCTTCGTCATTCACCTACAAATCTGCTTCTGTTTCTTACAATTGGAATTCCTACTATTTGCTTGCTTGTAATGTATTTCATTCGTCCCTGTGTTCCCGGTACTGGTCAAGACCCTTCTGAGCCTATGTACTTCACTTTTCTGCTTGCCACAAGTATACTTTTTGCTGCTTATCTTGTAGCCACAACTCTAATGAGTGAGGTGTTTACACTGCCAAGTATACTCAGATATGTTCTTGTAGCTGTCATGGTGTTGTTTTTGTTGTCTCCTCTTGCGATTCCGATTAAGATGACACTTTTCCGGTCAAGTACCAAGAGGTCTTCAAATAATCTAGCTAAAGAGGAAGGTACTCATGTAGAACCGTTGCTTAAAACTTCTTCCTCAGCTTCAAACCTTGGACATATCTCTGAGGAAGATGATGAGTCAGATATGAAAATACTTCTCGCTGAAGCAGAAAGTTCAGTGAGGAAGAAGAGAAGACCAAGGAGAGGTGAGGATTTCAAGTTTGGCCAAATTTTTGTCAAAGCAGATTTTTGGCTTCTTTGGTTTGTCTACTTCCTTGGTATGGGTTCAGGCATTACTGTCTCAAACAACTTAGCACAAATTGGATTTGCATATGGTATTAAAGACACAACAATACTCCTCTGCCTCTTTAGCTTCTTTAACTTCATTGGTCGTTTGTGTTCAGGTGCCATCTCTGAGCACTTTGTGAAGTAAGAATCTTTCTCTTTTATCACACTCTACACTTATCTCTTTGTTTCTTCGGAAAATAAGCCTCTCATTCGATTCTCTTTAGGTCAAAAACACTTCCAAGAACACTATGGATGGGAGCTTCACAACTCGTTATGGTGTTCACATTCCTCTTTGCTGCCTTGGCTGTTGATCACCATACCATATACATTGTGACTGCTCTAATTGGTGTAGGCATGGGGTTTCAATACTTATCTATCTCCACCATCTCTGAGCTATTTGGTCTTAAACATTTTGGAATCAACTTCAACTTCATACTCCTTGGAAACCCACTAGGTGCCACCATTTTCTCAGCCTTACTCGCTGGACACATCTACGACATCGAAGCAGAGAAGCAAGGGAATACAACTTGTGTTGGTCCTGATTGCTACAGAGTAACTTTCTTGGTTCTAGCTGGTGTTTGTAGCCTTGGAACTTTGCTAAGCATAATACTGACTTTGAGAATTCGTCCGGTTTATCAAGCTCTATATGCATCTGGATCTTTCCGGTTGCAGCCACAACCAGCAAGTCACTAATACATATAGATCAAGAGAGCGTGAGAGAGAGAGAGACAAAGAGTATATGTAATAATGGAAACACAATCATTGATGCTATCTTTTTAGTACTACAGGCTCCTTTCTATTGATGTAACATGCAATGGGCAGTTTTTTGTTTGTGTATTCTTTTTTTGTTTGAGTGTATTCTAAGATTTAAAACTCAACTTCTTGATGAGATTGCTATGTTGTAATGTTGTGTGTATTTGATGTTTTGTATTAAACAATGATTCAATTTTGTAACATATAAAACTGAAACAACAGACAAGTATGCAACAATCTTGTGGTAGTCAAAGTTATAGAGTTTATGTATGGTGTAAATAGTAACATGTTTTGATGGATGGGCCTGAATATTGTTCATCCCCATCAGAAATAGATTTGATATTAAGAAGAAAGGTCCACAAAGTGACCCAAATCAAGATTGCGGATTGATATCAATGTGCTCACCAACAAATAAAAGATTATCTTCCAGAAAGGAAGGATCAGCACGTTAATGAGATAAGGAAATAAGATCTCATTAAATCATAGAGATTGATTGGCACAATAAAGAAAACGTAGACACCATCCAATCCGTCAATGATGAAGAAATCAAAATATTATCCGGAATATAAGTGAGGAAAATATCTATGAATTGGAAGATAAAGAATGAGAACTAGAGAGGATCACAACTTCGATCACCAAAAAACAAGTTAGCCCAAATTCGAGAGAAAAAAAAAATTCGGCGCTAAGAAAATATATTACTCTAGGTTCTTTGTATTTATTTGATGAATCCAATAAAGTCATTCTAGTCCTTTAATTGTTTGTTTTTTGTCAATATTGAGGCACAACTGACCGGTTCATTAGCCAAGTTCCTGCATAATGCAAGCGGCAGCACTCGTTCCCGAGACATGCAAATGCGTATGTCTTTTATGAATTTATCATATGCCACTAGGCTAAATGCCAGTTGCGTTTTGATTGTTTGTTTACATATAACCAACATCAAATCTGGCTTTTTTTTTCTGGTTGCATTTGATAGAATTTAAAATAATAAAAATTTTTGGTCAATTTACAACTAAAACGTAGATTAAAAAATACTAAGTGTAAAAATGAGATCTCGTTAAGACCAATGTCAAATAGGCCGGTTACACGCGTGAAGATATTCATATTCATATGACCTCACGTGTTTCATCACTAAATCAAAATCTAAATCTATACAAAACTCCATTTTTGTGCTCTCTTTTGCTTACATATTCACTTGGAATATAAACTAACAAAACCAATTGATTTTGATTGGTCAGAGATCTTAGGAATCATGCTTTTAAACTCGAGTTTTGTTATAAAATAATTAAAAAATTAAGCTTAAAAATGTATGCTTTTACATATATGTTTAAATATTAATCAAAAGTTAAGTACTTTATATAGAAAGAAGGAAGTGAAGTGATTCATTTCTCCTCTGTTCATTCAAAATCAAGCAGCTTTTTCTACAATCTCAAATCCCCAGTTGAGAAGAATCGGAAATGACGAAACTTGTGGAAAAACCAGGAAGCAGACCACCATGGGTTGGATTAGCTGCTGCTGCTTGGGTTCAGATGTCGGCAGGTAGTGGTTCAACGTTTCCACTTTACTCTGCAGCTCTCAAATCGGTTTTGGGTTTTAGTCAGCAACAGATCACGATCCTTGGTGTGGCTTGTGATCTCGGAGAAAACATGGGTCTACTTCCTGGTTATGCTAGTAACAAGCTTCCTCCTTGGGCTATGCTTCTTATCGGAGCTTCTTCTTGTTTCCTTGGCTTTGGTGTTCTCTGGCTCTCTGTTAGCCAAATCGTCAAAGGTTTGCCTTTTTGGCTGGTAAGATACTGAACCGATGTTTTCAATTCCATGTGATCATTTCTAGTCAGATTACAAATTGATCGATATTGAAGAACTTTGTCAAAATCTAATTTTTGATTCTCATAAACCCTAGATCGTATCGAATGCTTATCAGTTTCATGTATGTTAATCAAGTTTAGATTGCCGAGTTCTTCTCAATCTGGTGCTTAGGATGATTAAAAAAGGGTTTTAGAGAGTGGGTTTTAGATATGGATAGGGTTTTGTGGATATTAGCAAAAAAAAATCTAAGTTTAATCTTCTGATTTTGCTAATGTTATCTCATCATTGTTATTTCGTTGATCATGATCACTGAACTGACAAGACTAGTATTGTTTGACAGCTTTTTATTGCACTAGCTTTAGCTACCAATAGCAACTCATGGTTTGGTACAGCATCTCTTGTAACCAATATGAGGAATTTTCCTATGAGTCGAGGTCCTGTGGCTGGACTTCTTAAAGGCTATATAGGGATCAGTGGTGCAGCATTTACTGTCTTGTTCAGTATGTTGCTTCATCATTCACCTACAAATCTGCTTCTGTTTCTTACGATCGGTATTCCGATTATATGCTTGGTTGTGATGTATTTCATCCGCCCTTGTATTCCGGGTACTGGTGAAGATCCTTCTGAGCCTATGTATTTCGCTTTTCTGCTTGCTACAAGTATACTTTTTGCTGCTTATCTTGTTGTGACGACTGTGTTGAGTGAGGTGTATTCACTGCCTAGCATACTCAGATATGTTCTTGTGGCTGTCATGGTGTTATTTTTGCTGTCACCTCTTGCTATTCCCATCAAGATGACACTTTTCCGTTCAAACACCAAGAGCTCTGTACTCGGTTCTTCAGACAATCTAGCCAATGAGGAAGGTAGTCATGCAGAACCGTTGCTTACAAATTCTTCCTCTGCTTCAGAGCTTAAGCTTCTCTTTGAGGGAGATGATGAGTCGGATATGGAAATACTTCTCGCTGAAGCAGAAGGTGCTGTGAAGAAGAAGAGAAGACCCAGGAGAGGTGAGGATTTTAAGTTTGGCCAAGTTTTTGTCAAGGCAGATTTTTGGCTCCTTTGGTTTGTCTACTTCCTCGGTATGGGTTCAGGTGTTACGGTCTCAAACAACTTGGCACAGATTGGATTTGCATATGGTATTAAGGACACAACAATACTCCTTTGCATCTTCAGCTTCTTCAATTTCATGGGCCGTCTGTCTTCAGGTGCCATTTCTGAGCACTTTGTGAAGTAAGAAGAATCTCTCTCTTCTATCACTCTACACTATCTCTTTGTTTCTTACTCGGAAAATAAGCATCTCATGCGATTCTCCTTTTGCCTCTTAGGTCAAGTACCATTCCAAGAACACTATGGATGGGAGCCTCGCAGCTAGTTATGGTGTTCACATTCCTCCTCGCTGCCTTAGCTATTGATCATACCATATACATTGTGACTGCTCTCATTGCTTTAGGCATGGGGTTTCAGTTCTTATCTATCTCCACCATCTCCGAGCTATTTGGTCTCAGACATTTTGGAATCAACTTCAACTTCATACTCCTTGGAAACCCACTAGGGGCCACCATTTTCTCGGCTATTCTAGCTGGATACATCTACGACGTCGAAGCAGAGAAGCAAGGGAATATAACTTGCCTTGGTCCTGAATGCTTCCGAGTAACTTTCTTGGTTCTAGCTGGTGTTTGTGGCCTTGGTACTCTGCTGAGCATATTTCTGACGGTGAGAATTCGACCGGTTTATCAAGCTCTATATGCGTCTGGATCTTTCCGGTTGCAGCCTCAATCAACAGGTCATTAATACATATAGATCGAGAGATCAAAAGAGAGAGTATTTAGATAGAAGAAGTTATAATAATGTAAACACAATCATTGATATTATCTAGTTTTCAGTACTATAGGCTCCTTCTATTGGTGTGTATCATGCAAACAGCAGTTTTTGTTTGAGTGTATTCTAAGATTTGTAATTCATATTCCAAAAACCTGTTGTAATATCAGCTTCTTGATGATGAAGTTGCTATGTTGTGTGTATTTGATGTTCTATATATTACAGTCAATAATCCAATTTTTAACATATAAAACTGAAACAACAGACAAGTAAACAATAGTCTTGTGTTTAGATCCATTAACACAACTAACCTAACAAACATAATCACACTCTTGAAAACAAAAGCCAAAACTCAAATATGATCAAATCTGTGGTGGAGGAGCCCTAAAAATCTCATCTTCACACCTTCATAACATAGAAAGAAGAGAGATTTCAAGTGGGTTTAAGGTTCTGAAACATAGAATCCCATTTAATCTCAGGTCCATCAAAAGTCCCCAAGTAAGTATCATCATCTTTGTTCTCTTTGGGATTGGAGAAGCTATCAATCCTACATGGAGTTCCATAAGTCAATAGAAGTCTCTCTTCCTTAACACCAATTCCATTACTTGGCATCACTGATCTCTTTTTCCTCTTCAATAAAGCTCCTTTCCATCTCCCACTTCCACTGCTACTTGGTACAACAACCAGAGCTCTAGATGATTCCTCTCTTTGGATCCAAGCTCGAACATACTCTGAGAAGCATTTCCTTGTCTTTCTAATAGCACTCAAGACTCTAGAAATCGAACGAGCATTGAGAGATGACGGTTTTCGATCCTTTTTAGCTAGCTTCAAGATCTCAAGACGATGCTTAGCAATTGAGATCCCCATACTTTGAAGAAACTCATGATTGAAGTAAGCAATGTCTTCATACTCAAGCTCATTCTTTGAAAAGGCTAGACCAAACTCATAGATCAAAGAAGCATCGAGATTCGTTCTCGAGAGCCATGAGAACCAATCCATTGTTACTATTGAAAACTGAAGAAGAAGAATGAGAGTGAGAGTTGTGGTTTGTGAAGAAGGTAAAGTGGTTGAAGTATGTATATAAAGGAAAAAACAGTTAGGGTTCTTTTTGACTTTTATAAAAGTAATGGGGCTTACTTGGTAAGGTGGGTGAACCATTGGGACTAAAGTAGATTTAAAGTTAGAAAAAAAAGTGTCAAAATTGGAATAATTAACAAGTTCACACATCTTTTACTTTTGCAATTTTGCCACGAAAAAACTGAATAACGAACATTTTTAAATCAAAAGAATATGTATAAATAAACACATGTAAGACTTGATCCATTAATCACGGTGTGGGAAATAGAGCAAAGAAAAAATGCTTTTAATTTTAATTACAATATAAACTAAAATATATTAAAGAAAATAAATATAGAAATAAGTATTATTGACTTCTAATTAATTAATTAATTAAAACTTTCTCTTCATTAAGATAGTTAGTATTATCTTGGTAGTTAGGTCAACTGATGATAACAAAAATAAAACTACTACCAAAATTTAAAATCATCTACTGTTTTTTGTCAACTAATATATTTATGTACCAACTTAAAATTTAATTATAAGGATTGTGGAACATCAAAAGTAAAAAAAAAAATCTGAAAAGATAAGCTTTTCTTTAAAATTATGAACAAGAAAATGAGTTTTATGATTGAAAGAACGAGAAATAACATAAAAAGTGAAATAAAAAAGCGAATTCTTCAACCTCAAAAAGTTTTCTAGCTAAGAGGAGAAAGTCGACTAGTTTTCAGGATTAAACACCATCTTCAGAACATATTAGCAGTCTCTCGCTAAATCAATTTCTAGAATATCAAAAGAAAGGAGACACATTGCCCATAAAACTGCATCTGGGCGTCTTAAGAAACAAAACCAACCAATACGAAATGATATATTTGATACGCGTCAAGCTCTATCTACAAAATATCGATAAGTAATGAATGTCGGATTCATGTATTTATATAAAATAAATAAAGTAATTATTAGTTAATTAATTAAAGTCAATGAGTACAAAACTCATATTATTTATGATTATCCTTAGATTGGCTTTTTGAATTAAGGAGGAAGATAAATTATTATTGAGCTTTTAAGAGACTATGCAAGCCATTATTACTATAGTAGTAGTGGATGCAATCATTCAAAAATTCATATATCAAAATCACAATATAAATGTATATATAGTTGTAAGCTTATAATAATGTATAATGGAGATAAATAAAAGACAGGATTGGTGATCACGGGTCATTCGCATGTGGCATTTAAAGTAATGTTCATAGGCATTTGTATCCACTAGCTTCCACTCCAATTTTCGGTTTGGCTACATTTGGTTTTTAAAATCTAATTTTTTGTTGTGAATATTGGGTCATAACTGACCGGTCAAGTAGCCAAGTTCCTACGTAACGTAGACAGTAAAATTTGATCCCTGGTTGTGCAAATACATTTGCTTTTAGTAGACCTACCACATATCACTAAACTAAAGATCATATGCATTTTTAAAGTCTAGTTGCTTAATATGATTCCATAAATTTGTGCATTAATTAGGGGAATTACCTTTTAAATCGATAATCCAATACTAAGAAACTCAAACAAAACAAAAAATCTCATTTTCAGTCAAGAAATAAATAATAAGCTACCTTAGTTTGAATTTAAGAAAGATAAGAAAACCAAAAGCTTGAATTTGTTTTCATAGTTATTAAAAAAGAGAAGGAAAAAAAACTGAAAGAGGAAGATTTGCTTAAACAATAGGCCAGGCTAAGTAGTTGGATCAAAGTTAATACTTTTGATGGTCACAAATCAGATATTTATTGATAACCTTTGAGTCAAACTTAAGTTTCATTACTTTGCTTTAACATCAACACTCAACACTACATCAATCTCGATGGTAGTCTGAATCGTTCTTACAAGTTACAACAACCTTAACACATATCAGTTCTATCTGGTCTCTTCTCAATTTCAATATGGTAAATTATTTAATTCATTTAAAACAACACAAAAAAATTGCGTATATATATAATAATATCATAAGAATCTGGAACTGTATACATAGAATTCAGAAACCATAAATCTTTAGGCTTAGCCTGAACAAACGCCATTGATTCAGAGATCCTAAAGGTGTATGTAGCCATGGCAAAACTGAAGATTTTCCGGTTCCATATTCGAACTGAGAATCTCTGATTGTATAAATCTACAAGATCCTGTAAGGAAAAAAAGCTAAGAATACAGTATCAATCTGATTTGCTTCTGAGGCTGTAAATGTTGCCAATGGTTCCCACAATGCTAACCACCACTGCCAAGATTAGCATCAACCATGACACTGATGTTTCTACAAAGGTTAACGACTTGCTCTGTTTCCCTAACCGTAATGCGATTAGAGCAGGGAATGTAAAACCAAGAGAAACTGCTGATGTAGCTCCTGTGAATTTGAAAGCAGTCCATATGTTTGGGATCATTGTCGAGCCGATGTATATAAGAGCCATTAAGACTACAGTAAGTCCCAAAGATCTCTTTTTGCTTTCTGCTAATGGAGGAGAGCCTTCAAACAATAAGGTATTAACAGTTTCTCTCAAGGAGAAATGGATCACTGGGAAGACGAGAACTAAATGTAGAATGTAACCGATTCGGACAATGTAATTCACTGCTGAGCTGAAACGAATGCCAAGATCTTGATCAAAGTTGGTTAAGATATCTGCCTCAGTGTCCATACCAAAAAGAAGATAGCCTGATATTGCAGTTGAAGCATAAACAACGACACAAATTGCTGTTGTGATTCTACCAACTCTGTTCATCTTATGAGGTGATCGACCTTCGAGCTCGTTGTAGATAGGCTGGACATTGAAATGGCAAACGTATGCGTTTGACATAATTGGAATGACAACAAGAAGATCCAGGATTGCTTTTTTGGAACTAAAATCTGGAGCAAACCTTGGAGGATCAATAGTTCCTTCAATAAGCTTGATTGTAGCAACAGAGAAACAAACAACCACAAACACAACAGCAAGAGCAACTGAAGCAGCTGATGTAACACTCAACGAATCAATCTTGTTCAAAGCACATAAAGGAGCTAAGAAGATGATCATAACAATCAAAATCAAAATCTTACGATGATCCCAAAATCCATTCCCTAACCATTGATCCAAAACTCCAATGTGATGAAGAGAACCAGACATAACATCTCCCATTATAATCAGATAAACAACGAGAACACCACCATTATTGACAATGATACAAATCTCAGACAAAACCCTAGCAGTTTTTCCCAATGCAAACTGCACAACCTCGCCATAAGATCTGGATTTATAAAGAACTGAATATCTAATCAAAAGCTCAACACTAATCTCAGACAAAATCGCCATCAATATGATCAAAACAAACCCTAGAAACAAGCCGAGAACTTTCATTGTAGCAGGCAATGCCATGATCCCAGCACCAATAATTGAGGTAGTAAGATTAAAAACAGCACCATAGATCCCAGATCCTGGATTAGATTTGCCATGAACAAGAGCAATATCGAAATCTAAATCATCATCATCACCTTCTTCATCACCAACAACACCATTACGACTATTGTCAAAATCATTGACGAAGCTTTCTTCATCAGAAGGAAGCAATTTGGCTCTAGATTTACCAGGGATTCCATTATCCGTTGGTTTCTGTAACTCTACATAAGAAGTTTTGGAAATCACAGAGTAACTGCTATCCATTCACTAGATCTGTTATAAACACCCTCCAAGAGATAAGCTTAAACAGAGAATCTGAGATCGAAGAAGACGAAAGATGAGATTTTTATTGTTCGTAACAGAGAGAAAAAGAGAAATTTGTTCAAAAAAATCAAATCTGCTAAATATCAGATTAAGGGTCAACGTCTCATTTGGTCGTTCTTCCTGCCTCGTCGGCGTGAGAGAGAAGGAGATTTTTAGTTTTGGGGAAGAGAGAGATCAAAAATGTGACGTCTTTATTAATTAAAGGATCATATTAATCTATTTTTTACTTCAATTAAGTATCTTGTTAATTGCTAATTAGCCTACGTTAGATCGAAATTAAAGCGCCATTAGATAGATCGGATCTTCTCTTTGATTCTAATCAAAGACGTCAAAATTTAGTGACTTTGATTTCGACTTAGCCTCTTCAAAAGAACTATAAATTATCTTGTGGATTATCTTCTTTTCGGTATAAAATCATTAGTAAATAATCGTTGTATGAGGTTTTGTCCCGGTTCTTGTTTTCTATTGTCTTGCAGTAACTTCGATCAAAGGGTTCGAGTTATTATTTTTTAACTAGTGATGACTTAGCCTCTTTGGGAAGAGTTGTAGATCATCTTTTTGTCCGTACAAGATCACTTGTGAATAATCCTTGTACAAGGTTTTGTCACCGATTCTTGTTTCGTACTGCCTTGCAGTAACTTCGATCAACGGGTCCGAGTCATTATTTTCTGATTAGTGATCTTTATTTAGACTTAACATTTTCAAAAAGAATTGTGGATTATATCGGTACAAAATCTAGTTATTTCACTTGTGAATAATCGTTGTTGAAGGTTTTGTCGCCAGTTATAGTTTTGTATTGTCTTGCATTGACTTCGATCAGCCAGTTCAAATCACTATTTTCTAATTTCCTTTATGTATCTATTCTAGGTTTTCCAAATCTGTGTTTTCTAAATGAAACTCTCCTTTTTTGCGGCTTAACTTTTGAAAATATCTCTGTATTCCGCGGGTTTTAGGATTTCACTTTGGTTTTCAACCGTTTTGATCTTGAATAGCATGTTTTTTTTAGTTATTTCAGTGAGAAAGAAAAACAAAAAGAGAAATGTAGCTTGTTTGACCATGATAGATAATAATTTCAGACAAAAAGTCTTAGTTTCTCTGCTTAATAGTCTCGACAATACAACGTAAGGAAAGACTTATGATTTAATAACAGCCGAAGTTGAAATTATGAGTTGTATTGAATGGATAATTTCTCAGACCAAACACAGTGTTAAATGTGTTTGAAAATGGAAAATAACAGGAATTCAGAGAGAACACAATTGACGATTTGATATGGATACAAGACAATTGAGCAATGAAACTCATCCACCAAATGCAGACAGAATCTTCGTCTTCTCTACAGATACTTTCTTGCAAGTGCACGTACTTTAGTGTCAAAATGTGATGATGTGATGCGAGAGCCAGGCAGATACAATGGATTTAGAAGAATCTGTATGAACAAAGGATTTTGATGATGATTACCAAACCGATTACTCGGGACAGAACCAACAACTGTAGATTCATATATCAAGAGAAAACTACCTTAATGTAAAGCTCATGCACCTCTTGAAAGAAGCTCTTGATGCCGTCCTCGTTCCGTGAATCATGAAGGAGCATGAGTCGAGTATGTGCGATAAAGTAAAGGAAGAAACGTTCTCAATTTGGAGATGAATGAATTTGTTTAAGCACAAAACCCATCATACCAATCTGACACTAACTAGATGTCTGAATTCGAAGTGGAGATATGAATTCAAAGGGTCTAATTTTGTTCAACAGAAAAAGGATATGGCCTGCGGTAACATAAACTGACACAACCAGATCGTTAAACCTGTCGACTGACTTCAAAAACCTGAAACAGTTACATGATAATGAGATGAAATCCTGAACATAATCAAATATTTCACAAGGTACTTTACTTACATGGCACTTGTAGTCCATGCTAGGTCTTGGACAACATCTAATGCTGCATGTAATATAAACTGATGCAACTGAGCAGCATCTTCTCTCTGCCAAAAAGAAAGAATGGTTTCAAAGACTGATGTGCAGTATTTCAACTAGACCACATATAGTTAAAACATAATATCTACCAGAAAGATAAAAACACAAAAACAGAGAAACTTTCATTGTTAAGAAAGGACAATCAACATAAGATAGACCAGAAACCAATTAGTCATGTTATCAGCAATAGACGATCTTAGAGAACTACATTTTTAGAATGATCTAGCAAGGAGAAGGTCTGCTGGATTGGTTATGTAGAAGCAAAACAGGAAGAAAGGTCAAAGAGGGAAATGGGAACCCTTTTCACATCACCAGCCAAATAAACAACAGTGGTAGTCAAAGTCATTCTGTCAATATTTCCATCAAAAGGAAGCTAAATGATATATTCACCTCTTCTGTTACAGTTACATAGACTAAAACTATTACCAGGAAATCAAAATCGACAAGAAAGAGCTGTAAAGTATGTTGTGTCTATCGGGAATCTAGGATTATGGATCCAACAGAACATAGATGCAAAAGATAGACGAGCAAAAAAAGAAACAGGAACTTGTACTACAATACAAGCTCAATAACTCATACTCATTTTCTCGACTACAGAGGTAAGAGTTCCGAAAAATAATAGAGAAAGTGGAGTAGGAAATGTACTTTGGCAGCAGATCCGACTTCAGCTTCGTAGATGGGAATATCATTCCGACCCACGATTATAAAGCAGGCAGTGTTAGCCATTCAACCTCTCGTCTTCAGCTGGAATAGACTAAACCTTGTGAGTCCTGATTTCCAGATTACAAAAAAGAAAACACAGATTATAAAAAAGAAACAAAAGTTTAGTATGCATCTATTAGGATCTTATCAGCTTGCAATCACCCTTGTTTAGTATCTCAGTATCAGAGAAAGGCAAACCAAGTTGCAATATGGGGAAACAAAGAGCTCAAGAGCTCAAACTTAAGCTAGAAAATCATCAAATTCATGAAAAATTCACGAAAACCTACATTTCCTTCCATAATCTATCAGTACTCGTGATACAGACACTATCTATGCAAATAGAAATTCAAGGACTAAAGAAGAGAAATGTGTTCCCACTTCTCCCAAAACCGTAAGGACAGCCTATTGGTCGATTCAACATCAGTGCACTTTCATGTACTTTGAATGTAAATCAAACAACTATGGATTCAGAAATGGAGATTAGAGAATCCTCGTCACATCAATCAAGTCGACGCAACAGGTATATCAAAAACAATTAATCAAACAACTCGTCTAGATACCGATTAAATCTCAACAGTTCGAGGTAAAATTTCGACACAACTTGAGAAGAGATCGAAAATGAGGTAAGTTGAATCAACACAGACATTGGAAAAAGGGAGGTAACTTACGTCTAGAAACGAAGGATCCAGAAATGTAGAAGAAGGAGAATGTTGCTAAAATGGAAATCAAGACGATAGCAGACACAGATCAAACACGATGATGAATCCACGAATTCTTCGGAAGATCAAAAGGAGTTTAGAAATTGAACACAGTTTGTTAGAGAAGAAGAAGATGAAGAACGAGGACTACAAGTAATTGTTTGGTTCTAATTGGGCTTTCACGAGTAATTTTCTGTTTCTAATTGGGCTTTTATAGCCCATTATGTATTCATTACGTCAGCATTGGTAAGGCTTTGCTGGTTGAGGTAAAGACCGAAATTCGGTTTGGTCCGGTTGAAACTTATACCCTACCAATTAATCATTTTTTTGTCAAGATCGATAATGTCCGATCCATAACCTAAAATATACTCAAAAATTTATTTTTTAAGCTACCATAATGCAACAAATAGGAATTTAATCATGGTGTCAAGTCATTAATTGGATCATCATAACTACTATACTGAGAGCAACTCGGCATCCTACCAATTAATCATTTTGTTTTACAATTTTTTTTTAAGTCTATGTTATTTCCAAAATCCTGATAATAAGATGTATGTCACTACAAAAAACAATGAGTTACCATAACGAAATTTATGACTACAGATATTATTTTGAGTTTTGTGATGTTTTATATACGATTTTTTGTTATGAATTACATATTTATATTTTTTTTAATAAGTTGTTGAGATTATATTTGGTAATACTGATAAAATTAATACTCAACTTATTTGTCACAATATTTGTAAACTTTTAGTTATGATTATAAATTGTTTCAGCTATAAGTATAAATTTGCTGACACTTATATTATAATTATTTATAAAATTGTTATTAATATGTAATAAACTATAACGAAATATATGTTATTATTACAAAATTATTATTTTCTATAGCAAAAATGTGTATTTTTTTTGTCAACTAGTCTAGTGGCTTTAAATTCCCCTCCTTATATTGCAGGTAGGGGATTCGATCCCTAGTGCCTTGAGGATTTGTAAAGTGACAATACCACTTGATCACCTGTCCAAAAATATGCATATTTATGTTTCTTTTTCTGTTTCTAACTTATAATTATCTACTTTAAATAAATATTTAGTCTAGTGGTTGGTGATAAGTTCACTATAAGCAGACGCACATGCATTATCAGGGATCGAGTCCTACCACCTATAAGATTTATGTAGAAATTTGGCTAATAAGTCGACTATTGTAGCCTAATATTAATATTGCCGTTGACAAAAAGAACTAATAATTATCTAATATTGGTTTCTTGAATATTTTCCTTCATTTCTGTTCAAAAAATTGAAAACAAAAATGATATGATTTATGAATTATGATAGTGACTTTTCTTTAAGTTTTGTTGAGATAAAAGTTGAATTTTATTGGTCCAAATAAAAACATGGCTTAGAATTACAAAACTTTACTTGGAAAGCATCTTCAATTATTTGCCTTACAACATTTTTGTCATGTCATGTATAAAAATACTATTATGGAAGTTTTCAAAAAAAGTTGGGAGTTGGGACACACAAGTCATATAAGTGACATAACCATTATCTCATATTTAGACAATTATCAACACAAGTCGCATAGAGAAAATTCGAAATGAATAAGAAAATAAAAACATTATTTTTTGGGTCTCGTCATTGTCATAAAAAAACAAAAAATCAGTTTGTCCCAACAAAAAAAAATAGTAGAAGAATTAACTGGTTAATTTTCATTTATGCAGTTTTTTTTTAAAAAAATCGGAATTCGATTCCAAGTAAATTATAAACCTACAGAATAAAGTTTAAAGTTTGGGTATCTCGATCTAATAATTGAAAAAAAAATAGTAGGTGTTGTGTTAATAGATATCATGAGTCCATTATTTTCATTCTGGTGAATAGAATGATCCAACAAATGATTATAGTGTCATAAAAGTATTTTAGGCTATCTATTACTCCCTCAGTTTTTAATTAGTTGATGTTTTGCAAATTTCACACATATTAAGAAATTTTGTGAAATGACATTATACCCTTATTTATTACTTGAATATAAAAAAATAAAGAAATGAGAAGGCAAAGAAAAAAAATTAAATAAGGGCAAAATAAGAAAATTTAAGTCAACTATGCATTAGAAATACAAAATGTAAACTATTTAAAAATAAAATTATTTTCTAGAACATCAACTAACAAAAAGAATATAACATATAAGAATAGTTTATGCTATATATTGAAATATATCGATTTAATTGATGATAGAAAAAATGTCATAAAAATAGGTGTTATATATATACTACATCAATAAGTGTTATATTTATTGTAAAATTATTTGTGGTAAAAGTGCAAATAATTATAACTTTGGAAATATTGATTATATATAAAAATAGCAAAGTAATTAAACTTTTAAGATGAAACAACTGCCGAGAACAGCTGGTCCAGTGGTAGTAGCCATTTTAAATCTTTAGGCACCCGGGTTCGAGTCTTCTTAGGTGTAAGGAGAAAGAAAAAATGAATTTTAGAGTTTGGGCTTTGACTATAGATTGGGCCTTGTCGATCCAACTATAGTAAAGTTGACAAAAAAAAATAAAAATGAAACAACTTTACGCAAGTGGAAACTCTAACCAATAGCTAACATCCTTCTCTCACGTACGTTCTTTAATTTCTTTTTGTAAATCTAATAAAAATGAATTTTTACAAATATTAAACAGAAGCCAATAGTAGTACAAGTAAGTAGTTTCACATTGGAACTATCAACATTAATTTATAGTTAGTGGAGTTCAGTAATTAATTAACACTCTCGCCACTATTTCTTTCCATTCTTCAATGTAATAATAATAATAATTTTTTATTTTAAATAATAATATTATTATACTGTAGTAGTTACGAAAGAGTGTTGGATCTTCGTTTACTTTTGATTGTTTATATTAAATGCAAGCTTTACTTTAGCACGTATGACATCAGATTTGACACAGGATTCGTAAAAAAACTAAAGACTCAATTAAATATTTTTATATTATTTACCCTTTAAATATGAGGAAACTTTTTTCTTTTTAAAAAAATAAGCCCGAAAAAAGTTAAAAGTTTTATAAAAATGAAAACCTAGTTATGAATTATTATACTTAAAAAGAAAATCTTGTGGTCTAAAATAAAAAAATACTCTCTCCGTTTAGTTTTAGAAAAAAATTGTTTTGTTTTATTTGATGTTTTAAGAAATTTAAGTAAAATTTATTGTAGTTTTAGTGTTTTTGACTATTTAAATTTTGTAGATTGATTTGTGATTGGTTAAACAAATTTGGAATTTGTGATAAAACATATTTTGTTTGAAAAAATAAAATAGTTAATAATTTTTTAATATGTGTCAAAATCCTAAAATATCAACTATTAAAAAATAAATTCGAAAACTTACACCCAATTTTTTATTCTTTTACTGTTTTATTTTAGCAATAATGAGCCTTACTTTTATACAGAACAGTCTTGATTAAATAATTAAAGTACTTTAACTAGATAAAGGAGTAAGTGGAAGAAACATTGTGAATGATTAACAAAAAAGGGATTTTCAAAAATATTTTTATTAGCATGTATTTTTTTCAAAACCTACCATTTCCTTTAAGAATTAGAAAAGATAAATGGTCATCTAAAAATATGTTTTTAAAAAGGGCATTTTGAAAAAGGTATTTTTAGTAATTTCTCATAAAAATATGTAAGAGTCTCTTAATTAAACTGATAAAGAACGAGATAGATACATGTGATATTTAATCCAGTAGCATGTGTTAAATATATTGAAAGCATATATACTTACATATTTTACTACCTATATTATGTATAATTTAGTTAATGACCGAATAGTGGTTAGTGGTAACATTAATGTTGAAAAAAATAAAAAATGACGAGACATATGGGACCAACGTGCACTACTTTTTGGCCAGTCACTTCTTACATTCAAAGATGCACTTAATTCTCACTATTTATATATTTATTTTAGGAGTATATTTTTTTGTTAAAATATTGGTTTATATGTCTATTTTTATTTAGGATGTTCAAGTTTTATTACTTATTAGTCAAATTATTCTTTTTAAAAAGGAAGCAAATACTCATCTATTTTGAGTTATTAATAGTATTATCACATTTGCAAGTGACTTTTAGTCCCGTGGCAGAGGTAAGTCCACTAAATGTTAGCCGCATTTTCACAACCCGGGATCGAATCCCACTGCCTGCATTATGCAGGAACTTGGCTACTGGACCGACCAATTGTGGTCCAATATTGTTGACAAAAAAAACCCAGTCTTATCACATTTTTTCTTCTGATCTAAAGACTAAAAGAGAAATTTATATGTAGAAGATCTATCGAAAAATCTATTAATTTCTATGTATTTAGACGTTGAACCGAATATATAAATTTAGCTTTATTTATTTATACTAATTTTGTTTGTTAACAAGTAATTATTTGATCGAAACAAAATCTGACCCATAACCTAAATTCTTTAAATAGAGCATGATAGAATTTGAACCTACTATCTTATGCCTAATTAAATCAGGAATAAACCAACTGCCTATCTGCTTTTAGCTATTTATTTATATTGATTAACCATTTTTTTTTAAAAAAAAGTAGGTATAAATTATAATGAAATTAATAAGTAATAATTACATCATGCACATGTCTTTAGTGACTTGTAATGAAACGTATCATACTACAGATTGACAAGTTGATGTCTGATTTTGACATCTTAATTTATAACTTTCCTTTTCATTTTTAATGTTCCTTACTAACTTTTGATTGATAATTAAGACGTTGACATATCAAACCACATAATTATCTCTCGAATTTATTTTTCTTTTCTTTTTTTAATTAAAAGTTGAGATAAAGTGATGAACTTTTTATTGAGAAAGCAAAAAGTAAAAAAATTCTTAATAGATGTGCATTCAAGCAAAACAACTTATAAAAAGAAACAGAGGGAGTATTATTTTTGTTTTCCCAAATTTTCATCATTATTTTAGAAGTCAATAGTTGTTTTTTTCTTTTTCAATAACAACTATTCTGTGTAAAGAGATGATGTTAAGACCTTTAATGGTTTTATTTGCTTTTATAGGGTATATGTACTAGGGCCTAATATGTACTATATATACGGATCATGAAAATATTTTGAGTATTACTCGGATTTAGAATGGTAATTGATTCACATATTTGGTGGAGTTAGTTTGGGGTGCTAGATATTTGTAAGAGTCTGTCTCCCTTATACTCAGAAGTCTTCATGTGATGTCTAGCATTTTTTCGTTCCAGATTATAGAAGTAAAGTTCACAGTTGATTACGCTGAAGTGTTGAATACGATATATGATTTTGGGAGTTGGCCAGTTTTTTCTTCCTAAGGATTTTCAAATATTCATAAGCTTCATTCGTTTTTTCTCTAACTTTGATCTCTAGAGTTTTGACCTACGAAATTAATTTATCAGACCTTCGATATTAGAAGACTTTCTAGGTATCAATCGGTTGTAAACTTTGTACCACAATATTGACTTTTCATTTTTTTTGAGTGATATGAAATGAGTTAAGTTAGACTATTATATTATAATTTAGTCTTGAATATACGCAAAAAATTATGAATTGAATGCTCATATATTGAATATTTTACAAAACACACAAGTCTTTTTTTATAAAAGAAAATTTATATTCTAGGGGTGGATATGAACCAGATACTCTATAATTTTCATATATTTATGGTTTAGTTTGGTTTGCTAAAGTAATAAATTTAAATACTTATATTTGCTTTATTTAACTTAAGTACTTGCAAAATAAGAAATATATGTAATTATTTGATCTGATTTGTTAATTGTTCAAAATTACTAGTTTATTTTGTTAACAATTAAATTGACATAGTCATATCTATTAACATAACGCTCACACTCTAAAATCTCATTTAGATCAATTGGATTTTAAGCATAAACATCAACCAAAAATTATATTTTAGTTTTTATATAGAATGTTACGAACCAAGTACTAACAAGCCGAGTATTGATTTTTATTAACATGTGTTATTTTATAAATAAATAATGTAATTAACTTACTTACTAACTTACTACTTGAATTGATTATATTAGGTATTAAATTTTTATACCAAATATAAACTAAATCACAAGTAAAAACCAAATCCTTACTGTATTCAAATAATTAAGATAAAAATTCCATGTTTTTGCATTACTAGAAAAGTCAATACTCTTCATAACTAGAAGAATAAAAATATGATTTCCAAAAGTTATACTTTTTCCTAGGCACCCATAACTTTAGCAAAAGAAACCATTATCATCATCCTTGAGCTATTAAAACTAATATTTTTCATTTTCCTTTAGTGCCCAAAAAACTTTAAGGTAATGGAGTCAAAATCAACGTTTTTATCCAATAAATTAATAAAACAATTAAGAAAATTTGATTTAAAAAATAATTTGTTGAAGATAATAGGTGAGTTAATGGTAATGTTTCCTTTATAAATTTTCAGACACTAGAGTTCGATCATTATCCACTATAAATGGAAGAAAAAAATGAATTTTAGAATGTCAGACTTTAAGCTATGAATAGATCATATCGATCTAATTATTTGACCAAAAAATTATAAAACAATATAATGTGGCTCGTATATAAACCATTATCATCATCCTTGATCTATTTAAACTAATATTATTCATTTTTCTTTAGTGCCCAAAAATTTTTAAGGTAAATGGAGTCAAAATCAATGTTTTTGTTCAATAAATTAATAAAAAAATTAAGAAAATTTGATTAAAAATAATTTGTTAAAGATAATAGGTGAGTTATTGGTAATATTTTTTTTACAAATTTTTAGACACGAGAATTCGATTATTCTTCACTATAAGTGGAAAATAAAAATGAATTTTAGAGTGTAAGACTTTAAGCTAGGAATAAATCATAACGATCTAATTATTTGACTAAAAAAATCTAAAACAATATAATGTAGCTCATATATAATAAAAAAATAAACGAGTCTCACTGAATTACAGACATATAATGTCAGTAATTAAGTCCCATAATCTTAATTAAGTCCCATAATCTCTCTTTCCATCACGTGATGTTCAACAAAAAACGCATTTCAAGAATAAATAAAGATAATGGCAAATTATGTAATATAAACAACTTCTCAAGGGCAATAGAACTTAAATAAAAAAGCTTTTGTCGTGCAATGAGGGATCAGTGGGGACGCAGCAACTACTTCGTATAAACCGTTGGATTTGATATTTATAAGTTCATCGTACCAGATCAACGGCTTATAACGAGGGTGTATTTTATTGCGAAACACAGGATTATCTCTCTGTGGAGTACAGCTATTAGCTAGAGATTCCGAGCCGGTAACTTCGAGAATTGTAGTCGGTTAAGTCGTAAACTGTACTTATACATAAGTTATTTAACTTATCATTTATTATGTGATAAGTAAGTTGTGTTATCACCCTTGTTATCAGTCACATTCGCATATTAAATTCTTTTTTTTTTTTGGACAAAAAAATTAAAATCCCCATCTCTGTCTGTATAAATAATTCTTTAAGAAAGAGAAAACATTTCTTAACACAGAGAGAGAAAACTTGTTTTTTTCTTTTGCTTTTTCATTTTTTTTTTGAGTCCAAAAACCAAATCCTTCGCTTCTTTCGTTTCAGGAGAGAGAAACTTAAGCTTTGGGTCTGTCTTCTTCTCTGGAAATCGATCTGTTCTTCATGGTAAGTAAGCTTCACTCTTCTGGGTTTATAAGGAATCTAGCTCTTTGAATTTTTTGTAGCTTTTTTTTCTGGGTTTTGCTTTTGGATTTGTATTTTATGTCATTTAGTGAAAAGATGGGAATTTAAGCTATTTAATTCGGTGGTCAATAATACAAAGAAGACCTAATTTTCCCCAATTTTTTTGCCCTATTTTTACACTAATTAAATCCGCCGGTATAGAGACTTTTGGAGAATTTTGAAGAGCGTAGTTTAAAGATCTAATTAAGAGGGTATTGATTTTGTAAAAGTTGCTTTTTGATTTTTAATTTAGTTTCCAGGAATATTTGAAACCTAGTTTGTGGATGATGATGATGAGGTTCGTTTATGGTTATGGTCGCCATTTTTTTTGTTTTGTTTTTGTAGATCTGGTGATTGATTTGGTGGGATTACTGCATCTGAGTTAAGAAGAAAACTTGTTGGAGTGAGTGAAAAAACATGTCTTCTCTCAGTAGAGAGCTTGTATTCTTGATCTTACAGTTTTTAGATGAAGAGAAGTTCAAAGAGACTGTTCATAAGTAAGTCTTTTTTTCTATGCCTTTTCGATCTCATTGCATAATCATAGTATTTGGCGAAAGTTCGTAGTGAATTGCATTGACTTGTTATCTGGAATTAGGCTTGAACAAGAATCTGGGTTTTTCTTCAATATGAAGTATTTTGAGGATGAGGTGCACAGTGGAAACTGGGATGAAGTGGAGAAGTATCTCTCTGGTTTTACAAAAGTAGATGATAATAGATACTCCATGAAGATATTCTTCGAGATAAGGAAGCAGAAGTATCTTGAGGCGTTGGATAAGTAAGTAAATGTCAACAAAAGAAGAATTGTGTTTGATTTCGCGAATCATTGGGTGCTTTTTGTAGGCATGATCGTCCTAAGGCTGTGGAAATTTTAGTTAAAGATTTGAAAGTGTTTTCCACTTTTAATGAGGAGCTTTTCAAGGAAATCACCCAGCTCTTAACCTTAGAAAACTTCCGGTAAGCCATACTAAGAAGTTTTAAGGTACAAACCATATGCAAAAGACACTGAAAAGTTTAAGTTGTTCAACTTCAGGGAGAACGAGCAGTTATCTAAGTACGGGGACACAAAGTCTGCCAGAGCTATCATGTTGGTGGAACTCAAGAAGTTGATTGAAGCTAATCCCTTATTTCGTGATAAACTGCAATTTCCTACCCTTAGGAATTCACGGCTGAGAACTTTAATAAATCAGAGGTATGAATTGTCATTTCTCCACTTTGAATTTTCATTCGCCAGCTGCTTTAACTCGTAGTTTCTTTACGACTGCATAACTTGCAGCTTAAACTGGCAACATCAGCTTTGTAAAAACCCAAGGCCAAATCCTGATATAAAGACTCTCTTTGTGGATCACTCATGTCGCCTACCGAATGATGCACGAGCACCATCCCCTGTCAATAATCCGCTACTTGGGTCATTACCGAAAGCTGGGGGATTTCCTCCGTTGGGTGCACACGGGGTAGGAAAACTTCCATCTGATTTTGTATTTTCTATCAGTACATTTTCTGCTGAGTTTGGTCCTAGTTCTATTATTTCTTTCTCATGGCGTGCGTGACTTGCCTTATGTTTCCAGCCATTTCAACCAACACCTTCTCCAGTTCCGACACCTCTTGCTGGTTGGATGTCTAGTCCTTCCTCTGTCCCTCATCCAGCTGTGTCTGGTGGAGCCATTGCTCTTGGTGCTCCATCTATCCAAGGTAATTTGCTTATCAAATGCTGACGTTCTTATCCAAATTTATCCTAGCTTTTTTTCACGACCTTTAAATTTCATCTGTGAGCTATCTAAAATTTTCTCCTATTTTCGTCTTAGCAGCCTTGAAGCACCCAAGAACTCCTCCATCTAATTCCGCCGTAGACTATCCATCAGGTGACTCAGACCATGTCTCAAAAAGAACAAGACCTATGGGAATCTCTGACGAGGTGACAAATATGTGCAGC
>OVBA01000088.1:1762-52830 GCA_900406435.1 Lepidium aucheri | reverse complement strand
ATATTTTTTTTTTTTCATTACTAATTTTACTCTGTGGTGATGCTTGTTTAAACTTTCAACGTATTTCATCTTTCCCCTCATTTATAGGTTAGCTTAGGTGTGAACATGTTACCAATGACATTCCCAGGACAAGCTCATGGTCATACTCAAACCTTCAAAGCACCTGATGACTTGCCCAAGGCAGTAGCACGAACTTTGAGCCAAGGCTCATCACCCATGAGCATGGATTTCCATCCTATCAAACAGACTCTGCTACTAGGTCTATTCTAGCTCTATGTATATATTTCATGTAACAAACATCATCAGAAATTTTGTAATATCCGAAGTTTCTTTCTTCAATTTGTGTTGTTTCAGTTGGTACGAATGTAGGAGATATTGGGCTATGGGAAGTCGGTTCTCGAGAACGTCTAGTACAGAAGACTTTCAAAGTTTGGGACTTGAGTAAATGTTCAATGCCTTTGCAGGTACATTTCATTTAGGAAATTAAGCAAAATCTTAATATCTGGTGTTTGTTTGAAACTTCAGTGACCAAACATTTCTGGCCTTTAGGCTGCTTTGGTGAAAGAACCTGTAGTTTCTGTCAACCGTGTGATTTGGAGCCCAGATGGCTCCTTATTTGGTAAGATTTGAGATTAATATGCTTTGTCAAGTGATTGGGGTATTCATATGCGTGTTATCAATTGCAGGAGTTGCTTATTCGAGACATATTGTACAGCTATACTCATATCATGGCGGTGAAGATATGAGGCAACACCTCGAGGTGTTGCATTGTTTACAACATTTGAGCAGCATTTCCTTCATTTTCTGTAATTAAAGCCTAGTGTTTGATTTCAGATTGATGCTCATGTTGGTGGTGTCAATGACATTGCATTCTCAACTCCAAACAAGCAATTATGTGTTACTACTTGTGGTGATGACAAAACCATCAAGGTTCAAACCTTTTACATGTCTTTCCATAAATTTTTTTTCTGTTAACACTTAAAGAAAATGGGACTAATCAATACTTTGAATGAAGGTCTGGGATGCTGCAACAGGTGTAAAACGGCATACTTTTGAAGGCCACGAAGCTCCTGTTTACTCTATCTGCCCTCACTACAAGGAAAACATCCAGGTAAGTAGCATAAGATAATTTCATTTCTGCCGAGTACAAATTCTAATTCGTTTCAATCTGGTTTGGTTTTGACTTTGAGTTATTTATTTTTTCTTGTGCTGAAGTTCATCTTTTCAACTGCGCTTGATGGGAAAATAAAAGCGTGGTTATATGATAATATGGGTTCGCGGGTTGATTACGAAGCTCCTGGTCGCTGGTGTACAACGATGGCCTACAGTGCTGATGGAACTAGGTTATAGCTTCATTCTCATCATCTTTATGTCTTGATTCTGTTCTGTGTTGTCATGATGTGTTAATGAATATGTCCAATCCTTTTTTTATTTGCATGGATAGATTATTTTCTTGTGGGACTAGTAAAGATGGGGATTCGTTTATAGTTGAGTGGAATGAAAGCGAAGGAGCTGTTAAAAGAACTTATCAAGGATTCCAAAAGCGTTCCCTTGGTGTTGTTCAGTTTGATACTACTAAAAACCGCTATCTTGCTGCGGGTGATGACTTCTCTATTAAGTTTTGGGATATGGACAATGTACAGCTTTTGACTGCCATTGATGCTGATGGAGGTCTCCAGGTATGTAAACAAATATCCACCATATTCGTAGAATTTCCATTCTGCCTGTAAATTGTATGTAAACAGATATCTTAATTTTATAGGCAAGTCCACGGATCCGGTTTAACAAGGAAGGCTCTCTTTTGGCCGTTTCTGCTAATGACAATATGATTAAGGTTATGGCAAACTCAGATGGTCTAAGGCTACTGCATACGGTTGAGAACTTATCTTCTGAATCCTCCAAGGTACTGAATTTTTTTCCTATTGGATCTTCCACAAGCAAATTAGTATGCCCCGAATTGAGTCTCTTCAATATTTTTTTTTCCATTCACATTTTCAGCCTGCAATTAACAACATTGCGGTGGCAGAGAGACCTGCCTCTGTAGTTTCCATCCCTGGAATGGTACGAAAAAAATGTTTTTTTTGGTCTCTTCATTGTTTTTATCTTTTAGTCTGCCTCCATCATTGTCGTTGGTTATTTACCTTTCCAGCAGAATGGAGATTCTCGGAATATGGTGGATGTGAAGCCAGTGATCACTGAAGAATCAAATGATAAATCTAAGATATGGAAGCTTACTGAAGTTGGTGAACCCTCTCAATGCCGTTCATTGAGACTCCCTGAAAATATGAGAGTCACCAAGGTACCAACACAGAAACTGACATCACTGTACTTATATGGCTTTAATTATACTGACTCAAAAACTTCAGCAGATATCGAGATTGATTTTCACAAATTCGGGAAATGCAATTTTGGCTTTGGCATCAAATGCTATTCATCTGCTATGGAAATGGCAGCGAAATGACCGTAATGCAACTGGAAAGGTACGTGTATGGTCTAAAATTTTCCTTTAAGATAACCATAAGAGGTGAAGTCATAATGAAATTTTGTTTGTGATTTTGTGTAGGCAACTGCTTCTTTACCTCCTCAGCAGTGGCAACCAGCGAGCGGGATCTTAATGACAAACGATGTGGCTGAAACTAATCCAGAAGAAGCTGTACCGTGCTTTGCTCTATCTAAGAATGATTCCTATGTGATGTCAGCATCTGGAGGGAAGATCTCTTTGTTTAATATGATGACTTTTAAGGTAAAATCCTAATTAGAGACAGTTGATCTGTGTAATGAATGCAAACAACGTTACGCTTCTTACATTTGATTGCGTTGTTGACTAAGCGCAGACAATGGCTACTTTCATGCCGCCTCCTCCTGCTGCAACATTTCTTGCTTTTCACCCTCAAGACAACAATATCATTGCGATTGGAATGGATGATAGTACAATACAGATATATAATGTTCGCGTTGATGAGGTTAAGAGCAAGCTGAAAGGACATTCTAAGAGAATAACAGGCCTCGCTTTCTCCAATGTACTAAACGTTCTGGTTTCGTCTGGAGCAGACGCTCAGGTGCTGATTCATCTCCTGTTTTGAAATCAAGAAGTTCGGTCATTATAAGTCTTATCGTGAATCTTTTGGTCTTTGTATCTTATGCAGCTTTGTGTATGGAACACGGATGGATGGGAGAAGCAGAAAAGCAAAGTTCTGCAAATTCCACAGGGAAGGTCGACGGCTGCTCATTCAGACACGCGTGTTCAGTTTCATCAAGATCAAGTACACTTCCTCGTGGTCCATGAAACTCAGCTCGCTATATATGAAACAACCAAGCTTGAATGCATGAAACAGGTTTTTGTAACTACCACTGTCGCTTTCTCATAATATTATTGTGTCTCCTTGCATCTCTGAAGAAACTTTACCTTTCTTGTGATTTATTCCAGTGGCCTGTACGTGAATCATCAGCTCCAATCACACATGCAACATTCTCATGTGATAGCCAATTGATATACACAAGTTTCATGGACGCTACAATCTGTGTCTTCAGCTCAGCCAACCTTCGATTACGTTGCAGAATCAATCCTTCTGCATATTTGCCAGCTTCTCTCAGGTCAGTCCAAAAAGTTCATGAATGAATATCTTGAATCTTCAAATAACCCATGAATGATTTGTGTTGCAGCAACTCGAATGTGCATCCACTGGTGATTGCAGCTCATCCACAAGAATCCAATATGTTTGCTGTTGGTCTCTCAGATGGTGGTGTCCATATATTCGAGCCACTTGAGTCAGAAGGTAAATGGGGAGTGGCTCCACCACCTGAGAATGGCTCAGTCAATGCAGTCACGGCTTCACCTTCCGTAGGAGCTTCTGCCTCTGATCAACCTCAGAGATGATATGAAAAAACGATCTGCTTCAGTTTGTTCTTTTTTGAGTTTTTAGATCTTTTTCTCTTTTTTTTTTTGTTGGGGAAGAAAGCAGTCTAACAAAGTGAATGATTTAATGTAACATATTATTATCTGTAGCAAGTTGTTACAGTTTCTAATTGTTTAGTTCGTTGTTGCTTGCTTCTGATTGGAAAATTCTGAGTCTTTCAAAAGAATTCGATAGGATTTAATTAAAAAAGGGAAATTAAAGGACAACTTTTCAATTTTGTAAAGTAACCGAGCTCCGAACCTAAACACGAACCATACATTGAATGCCACGTGTAGCTTCGTTTTGGATAAATTTTCTGGTCCTTTTTTTTGGTTCGTCGTAATAATTTCTTAATCGCCATTAACGTTCCTCTCTAGACCTTTCACACAGCAATAGTTTGCTTCAATTAAAATGGCGATGGTGTCGAAACTAGAGATAGCTACGACCTTCCTTGCTTTCAGTGCTCCACGTTCCGCTTTCGCCGTGAACTATCGCTTCTCTTCTGCCGCCGTCTCGGTTTTCTCCAGCCGCAGAGCTTCCACCGTTTCCGTCAGAACGACACCGTCTTTATTTTATTCTCCGGTGGTAAAATCCAATCGTCAGCGAAGTTTATCAGCTTCTGCCTCCGCGTCTGCGCCGCCGCAGACAGAAGATTCCGATGTTACCACTAAGATTCCGCCTGATAACCGAATTCCGGCTACTATAATCACGGGGTTTCTAGGCTCTGGCAAAGTGAGTTTTAATCATTTCGCTTAATTTGAGTGAAGTTCAGGGGTTTATAATCCATGTTTCTCATTTTATGTTGTTGATTATGCTGGATTTTTGTTTTCCGGATGAACAGACGACATTGTTGAATCATATACTGACTCGAGATCATGGGAAGCGCATTGCTGTGATTGAGAATGAGGTATAGTGATAATCAGCGCATAAATTTAGTCGAATGTTGGTGATTTTACGTCGAAGTTTCTGATTCATGTTTAATTTGAATTCTCAGTTTGGTGAAGTTGATATTGATGGATCACTTGTTGCTTCTAAATCTGTGGGAGCAGAGGATATTGTGATGCTCAACAATGGTTGCTTGTGTTGCACAGTTAGGGGTGATCTTGTGAGGATGATTTCAGAGTTAGTCAATAAGAAGAAAGGAAAGTTTGACCATATAGTGATAGAGACAACAGGTAGAGAACATTTAGTAGCACCAATAACTAAAGCTGTTTATCCTTAAGTATATTATATGTGCTTAGAGAATCTATGGAGTGACGAATGACTATGTTATGTATTTCGTTTTTTAGGATTGGCAAATCCTGCCCCAATTATCCAAACCTTTTATGCGGAGGACGAAATTTTCAATGATGTCAAACTGGACGGCGTTGTTACTTTGGTTGATGCTAAGCATGCTCGTTTGCATCTGGATGAAGTCAAACCCGAAGGTGTTGTCAATGAGGCTGTTGAACAAATAGCGTATGCAGATCGTATCATAGTTAATAAGGTAGCTTAAGTCTTGAACACAATTGTCTCCATCTGAATGCATTAGTTTTAGAGATATTGAGAGGTTGAGTCTTCTATGCATAAGATGCAGGCTGATGTTCTCTAATATAGTTTATTTTCATGAAATACTTCCTTTGCACAGATGGTATTGACTCTTCCTAAGTGATCAATCCATGATTTACCCCAATGTATAGGGAAGTTAGTGATAATGTATTTTCCTTGCCATATAGGATTTCTGAGTAGTGATTGTTCTTTGTTGCAGACTGATCTTGTTGGGGAGTCAGAGTTAGGTTCGGTGGTGCAACGCATAAAGGTCAATCCTGCTTCTTCTTCTTTATGCTTTTCATTAGATGATTACAGTATATGCTATTTGTTCCATCAGACCATTTTTGGTTGTCTTGTTCCATGTTAACGTATTTGCTATGGTTCTGTACAGACAATAAACAGTATGGCTCAGATGACACGGACAAAGTACGGAAACGTCGACCTGGATTACGTTCTTGGAATTGGAGGTTTTGATCTAGAGAGGTCTGCTTCTTGTTCAACTTATGATAATATTTAGTTTAGTGTCTTATAGCTTTACCTCTATTAAGGTGATTTTTCCTGCTTGTTACGAAAATCCTGCTTTATCAGAATCGAAAGCTCTGTAAATGAAGAAGATAAGGAAGATCATCATGATGAGTGTCACGATGATCATCATCACCACGATCACGATCACGACCACCACCATCATCACCATGATGAACATGGTATTATACTGATTGCATGCTCCAACTTTTCAATCATGTGTGGTTCTGCTCTCACATGAAAACCTAATCATTCTTTATTTCTTAAACCTCAGAGCATCATCATCATTCCCATGATCACACTCACGATCCCGGTGTTTCTTCAGTCAGTATCGTTTGTGAAGGAAGCTTAGACCTCGAAAAGGTACGAAGAAGTTCCATATAAACAACTGATTGATGAAATTTCACGTTTAACAACTTCAAATTGTGTCATAAATCAGGCAAATATGTGGCTTGGGACATTACTGATGGAACGAAGTGAAGATATCTATAGAATGAAAGGTCTCCTCTCAGTTCATAGCATGGACGAAAGATTCGTGTTTCAAGGAGTTCATGACATATTTCAAGGTTCACCAGATCGGTTATGGAAATCAGACGAACAGAGAGTAAACAAAATCGTCTTCATTGGCAAGAATTTGAACAGGGAAGAGTTAGAGAAAGGTTTCAAAGCTTGCTTAATTTGATCATCTTTCATTTTTGTATCCTTTTTCAAAAAGGTTTGAGAGATATATTCGGCCCAATAGACTAATAAATAATAGGCCCATATTCAGCCCATTAGCATATGTAAAACCCGTTTACTAACTTAAAGGGAACTTCCGGGTCGGTCATTGACCCGACTATTTATTCTTCTATTTTATAGATCGATCTCTATAAAGCAAAAATCAAACCTAGTAATGGTTTGCGATTCGTGAAGTGTGAAGAAATTGTTGGATTTGAGGTTTGGCTAGGTTTCGATTCGTCTAGGGTTTTTGTTTCAGTCTGGTGAATTTTGTTTTGAATCATGGAAGACGATGATGATTATGTGGAGTATGTTCCGGTGGCGAAGCGTAGAGCGATGGAAGTACAGAAGATACTTCAACGGAAGGGAAAAGCTTCGGAGATTGAGGAAGAAGCAGAGAAGGAAAAGCTTGCTGAAGCTAAACCTAGTTTACTAGTTCAAGCAACTCAGCTGAAGAAGGATGTACCTGAAGTAACTGCAACTGAGCAAATCATTTTACAAGAGAAAGAGATGATGGAACATTTATCTGATAAGAAGACACTTATGTCTGTTCGTGAATTAGCTAAAGGTATTACTTACACAGAACCTTTGTTAACTGGTTGGAAACCGCCTTTGAATATTAGGAGGATGTCGAGTAAACAGAGAGATTTGATTAGGAAACAATGGCATATTATTGTTAATGGTGAAGATATTCCTCCGCCTATTAAGAACTTTAAGGATATGAAGTTTCCTAGACCTGTTCTGGAAACGCTTAAGGAGAAAGGAATTGTGCAGCCAACTCCTATTCAAGTTCAGGGTCTTCCTGTGATTTTAGCAGGGAGAGATATGATTGGAATTGCGTTCACGGGTTCAGGAAAGACTATGGTTTTTGTGCTTCCCATGATTATGATTGCTTTGCAAGAAGAGATGATGATGCCTATTGCTTCTGGTGAAGGTCCTATTGGTCTTATTGTTTGTCCTTCTAGAGAGCTTGCTAGGCAGACTTATGAAGTGGTTGAGCAGTTTGTGGCGCCTCTAGTCCAGGCTGGATACCCGCCATTGAGGTCGTTGCTATGTATTGGAGGAGTTGATATGAGATCCCAGTTGGACGTTGTTAAGAGAGGAGTCCACATCGTTGTTGCAACCCCTGGGAGGTTAAAGGATATGCTCGCCAAGAAAAAGATGACTTTAGATGCTTGCAGGTAAAAACTATTTCCACTTCTTCTTTGTTTTTGGTTCTTTTGAATATGATTAATCAATCAGTTTAATTGGATATATATAATTGCTATCTGCCTGTATAGTGTTATTTGATCTGCACTTGACTAGATTCTTGGGATTATGTATTTATATGTGGTTTCATTGTGCTTATTTTTTCTTTTCTGAATGTCTTGTGATTTGGAGTCTTGAGGCTTTGCTATGTGATTTCAAATGTAGGTAATGTTAGATGACAATGTTGTTTCCCTTATGTTTGTTCTTCGTTCATGATAATAGGTACCTGACACTAGATGAGGCAGATAGGCTGGTTGATTTGGGTTTCGAAGATGACATAAGAGAAGTCTTTGATCACTTCAAGTCTCAACGTCAAACACTTTTGTTTTCTGCCACAATGCCTACAAAAATTCAAATCTTTGCCAGAAGTGCTCTGGTAAAACCTGTGACTGTTAATGTAGGAAGAGCTGGAGCTGCGAATCTCGATGTGATCCAGGAAGTAGAATACGTGAAACAAGAAGCAAAAATTGTGTACCTCCTCGAGTGTCTACAGAAAACCTCTCCACCAGTTTTGATATTCTGTGAGAACAAAGCTGATGTTGATGATATTCACGAGTACCTGTTACTGAAAGGAGTGGAAGCAGTGGCCATCCATGGAGGAAAAGATCAAGAAGACAGAGAGTATGCCATTTCTTCGTTTAAAGCAGGGAAAAAAGATGTCTTGGTCGCTACGGATGTGGCTTCAAAGGGTTTAGATTTCCCTGATATACAGCATGTGATCAATTACGATATGCCTGCAGAGATTGAGAACTATGTGCATAGAATAGGACGAACAGGTCGGTGTGGTAAAACTGGGATAGCAACTACGTTTATAAACAAGAACCAGAGCGAAACAACGCTTCTCGATTTGAAACACTTGTTGCAAGAAGCGAAACAGAGGATTCCGCCTGTCCTTGCTGAGCTGAATGATCCAATGGAAGAAGCAGAGAGCATTGCTAACGCGAGTGGTGTCAAAGGTTGTGCTTATTGTGGTGGTCTAGGACATCGTATTCGAGACTGTCCAAAACTGGAGCATCAGAAGAGTGTAGCCATATCTAATTCTAGAAAAGACTACTTTGGCTCTGGTGGCTACAGAGGAGAGATATAATCTCTTTTTTGATTCCTTTTGCAAGTTATGTAATATGTTTAAGCTCTTAACCAAACATAAAGACCTTTCTCGAATCAAAAACATTAAAATTTCAGGAGAAAATCCTAAAGAGGAGACCACCATGTGTGGCAAAGAAAGGAGCAAAGACTAGAGACTCCACAGCCATAAGCTTGATCAGTATGTTCAGTGATGGGCCTGATGTATCCTTCAATGGGTCTCCTATTGTGTCACCTATCACTGCTGCTTTGTGTGGCTCTGACCCTTTTGGTCCTAAGCTCCTTGCATGCTCTGATGCACCAGCCTGCTCATGGTTTCGACAATCGTTAACTTTACAGCTTACTAAAGACTTCTTTCTAAAGGCTTACTTAGTTCCTTACCTCAATGTACTTCTTGGCGTTGTCCCAGGCTCCACCAGTGTTAGATGCTGATATTGCAATCTGTTTAAACAATCCAACATCTCAGACTCTAAATCAAAAGATGCTGATGTTTACTAGTTACTATGGTTTATTACCTGAACTCCGGATACAAGGGAGCCAGCAAGAACACCAGAGAGTGTCTCAACGCCAAAGAAGTAACCAACAATCAGAGGTGTTAGCATGACAAGGCAACCAGGAGGAATCATTTCCTTGATGGAAGCATCAGTTGAGATTTTGACACAATTGGCATAGTCTGGTTTTGCAGTACCTTCCATTAGTCCTGGGATGGTGTTGAATTGTCTTCTCACTTCTTCAACCATCTTAAGAGCTGCACTTCCAACGCTTTTCATTGTCATTGCAGAGAACCAATACGGAAGCATTGCTCCTACAAGCAATCCAATCACGACCTTTGGAGTCAATACATCCACTGTTTGTATTCCTGCTCGACTCACAAATGCACCAAACAGAGACAATGACACTAGAGCAGCAGAACCAATCGCAAAGCCCTGTCATAACAAACCACAAGTTTGAGCTTTGTTACTATAACAAACCACAAGTTTGAGCTCTGATACCTTCCCGATAGCTGCAGTGGTGTTTCCAGCTGCATCAAGAGCATCAGTTCTTTCTCGGATGCGGTGGCTCATTCCAGCCATCTCAGCTATACCTCCAGCATTGTCACTGATTGGACCATATGCATCAATTGCCAAACCAGTCGCAATGGTACTGAGCATCCCTAGAGCAGCAACAGCTACACCGTACATTGCAGCAAAGCTGAAACTAACAAATATGCTGACAGCAATTGCAAAGATTGGAACTATGACAGATTTGTATCCAAGAGCAAGTCCAAAGATCACATTGGTGGCTGCACCGGTTCTACACGAATCAGCCACGTCTTGGACAGGGCTGTGAAGCACACAGTGATGATCAATGCCATAAAGAGAGAGTAGACAAACTGACAATCAAATAGAGCCAAAGTAGTCCTTTTACCTGTATGCGTTACTTGTGTAGTATTCAGTAACAAAGCCAATAATGAGTCCAGCCCAGAGACCAACAGCAACACAGAGAAATAGCTCCCTGCAAATTCAAAGTTTCAAGCACCCAACTTTTGAAAGCTTTCACATAAAAGAGAGCAAATGCAACAAAGTGGGAATCTTACCAATTTTTCACAACTTTCTGTGTCCCAAAGTTGTAGATGGTGAAGGAAGATGGTAATCCAATCCATGACACTAATGCTATTCCAAAAGTCATGATAACCGTTGAAATAATAAGCTGGTTTTTCAATGCCGGTTCGATTTCCTTGACCTCCTTAATCTCAGAGATATCAGTAGTAAAGAGAGTAGTGATCAAACAGATTATGATTCCCATTGAGCTGATGAGCAGTGGGAACAACATTGCAGTGAAGTCATGGTTGATTCCAAAAGAAGAAATGGAAGCAACAACAAGTGCAGCACAAGATGATTCAGCATATGATCCAAAGAGATCAGAGCCCATTCCAGCAATGTCACCAACATTGTCACCAACATTATCAGCAATAACCTGAACCGTAACACAACAACACAAACTAATTAATTAACTTTTCAGCAAGATTTCAAGCAATAATCTGCAGTTTTACTTACAGCTGGGTTTCTCGGATCGTCTTCCGGAATGTTCCTTTCTACTTTGCCCACAAGGTCAGCACCAACATCAGCAGCCTTAGTGTAGATTCCACCAGCAACTCTACCAAATAGAGCCATGGAAGATCCACCAAGTCCATAACCAGTTATAAACTCAAAAAGGCCTTCCCAGTCATCACCATAGTAAATCTTAAAGACATTGATTGTAATGTAAAGCACCAAGAGACCATTTGCAGCAAGAAGGAAACCCATCACAGCACCAGATCTGAAAGCAACGATGAAGGCTTTTCCTACACCTCTCCTTGCTTCCATTGTGGTTCTAGCATTAGCATAAGTGGCAATCTTCATCCCAAGAAAGCCAGAGAGTACTGATGTCACTGCACCGAGCACAAACGAGATGGTGCTGAAGACAGCAGTAGCAAGAGCAGGCTTGCAGATTCTTTTCTTGTCGTAAGTACAAGGTTGACTTTTGGTGCTGAATCCTTCGACAGAGCCGAGGAAGAGAAAGATAATAGCAGCAAATAAAACCATGAAGACACCAACATATTTGTACTCAGTGAACAGAAATGAGGTTGCACCTAAATGGACAACAACCATGCCATATATAGAGTTGTCTTCAGTAACATCCAGAGCATGAGAGTAAACAAATTTAAGGGCAGTTTTCAACTTTCTCTACCAAACAACACAAATGATCTAACCCTAAGAAGATAGAAGACAAGGTCTTAGAACACAAAAGCCTAAGAAGATAGAAGACAAGATCTAACCTTCAGATATAGCAGTCTGTATCTCAGCACACTTAGCCACAACACTCTGATCATTAATCCCTTCCTCTTCCTCGATCAAGTAATCTCCACTTCCATTGTCACTACGATCAACAGTGAGCTTCACACAAGAGACAACATACCACTGAAAAAGCGAGAATACAATCCCTACCACTGCACATACTGGCACCAAAATCTCCGTCCAAAGTTCAGGCAACAACGCTTTTAACACCATCATCACTGTAAAGAGATATGTTTTTAGCCAGAAAGATAGAAAGTGAAGCAACAGGAAGACATATCGTGTGGTGTTATAAACTATGTTCCATTAAAAAGAAGACAAAGCAACAGAGAAAGGTCAAGTAGTTTCGAGAAAACAAACGACTTTAAATCTTAACGTTTTGTTAAAAACAGCTTCTTTGTTCTCAATCTGTGTGTCAAAGTTGTGGTTATTTCGTCAAAACAGAGACTTTTCAGAGTGTTTTATGTACGTAATCAAACCAGTATTTTTGTTTAATCCAAGTGTTTACTTGGTCAAATTCAGGGACTCTTTGAATCGTTTAATCAATTTTTCAGGTATTAGTTTTGCAAAGCTTACAGTGACCATAAGCATGACTCAAATTCTTTGCAACAGCCATGTCCATTAGCAACTTTTATGTTTTCGTCATGCGCACGTATTCATAAACAAAAGCTAAGAACCCACAAGTTTACGTATTGGGCCCACTAAATAAATGGGCCTACAATTTTAAGGCCCATAAATTATTTCCTTAAAGATTTTAGGGCCCATAATCCCTTTTTCATTAAATAGTAATGACGGTTGATAGCTCTATGTTGTGTTTAGGAACCGAAATACCGAATCAAACCAACCTAAAATATAAGGAACCTGAACCGGAATTGGTTATATAATTTAATGGTTCTTAAATTCAATAATCAAAAGGATTAGAACTGAATAGATACGAAATCGATGAATAATACCTGAAATAAACGAAATACCATTATATATTTAAAAATAATTCTTTATATAAAATTTAATAACCTAAATATTCAAAATTGTAACTATAAATCTAAATTTGTTACTCAATTTAAATCAAAATTACTAAAAAGACTAAAATATTTAATTTTTATAATTAATTTATGTTTTTTTTAAATTAAATAGATGTATCCAAACTAAAACCAAACCAAATTAAATTTTAATAGGTATTCATTGTTACCATATTTTTAGAACAAGTCGGACGGGAAGTGGTGTTTCCAGTGGCGGACGGGTGAGTAACGCGTAAGAACCGAAAAAACTAGAATAGAAACCGAACCAAACCGAATTTTAATAAATAATCATTGGTTATTACATTTTCAGAACTGAAAGAATCGAAAACCAAAATAACTGAAATGAACCGAACCGAATAATTGAATGCCTAGAGCTAATTGTGCGGTTTGTCTTTCAGTTTTTCTGATTTAATTCAATCCTACTCTGAATAATATTCAAACCTATCCGAACAAAGTAATTATGATAATTTACATATATTATTGGTAAATCAGATCAACCAATCTTTTAATTAAGGAAAACTAACTAACAATCAACCAAATCAATTTTATTTTTTCCCATTTATTAAGTAGCATAAGATAAAATCGAATTTGCTGGAAAAAAATTAAAAAAAAATAATAAAGTTGTGTGTGTAAGGAAGAGAAGACATAAAGAGGTATTCAAAGTCAACGATAGAAACAGTTACACGATTACCAAATAATAAAACGACACGTGGCAAAAGTAGCTGAACTTAAGTAGAGATGACGTCATCACCTTGACTTTTAACCAATCAAAAGTGAAATTAAGACATCATCATCATCAATCTCTTCTGGTTCGGTGTGGATAGTTAATGCCTTAATGGATAAAATACGGTGAAGATTCCAATATCAAATCTCTGACTCCAATTTTTCAGCTTTTTACATTCAATCATTCACATATGCTTTAATCTCTCTCTTTGTTCCTTAAATCTCTTATCTTCAACCATCTTCTTCTTTAGATTCCTAACAATGGCTGTAGAAAGTGGTTTCATTGGATCAATCGATCAAGGAACTACTAGTACCAGATTCATCATTTATGATCATGCTGCTACTGCTATTGCTTCTCATCAAGTTGAATTCACTCAGTTTTATCCTCAAGCTGGGTAATTTCTTAATCCTGATTGGTTTCTGATTTGTCTCAATTTGTAATCTTTTTAGTTTGATCTGTTTGTTGTTTCCTTTGGGACTCGTTTGATTGAATGGTTTTTGTGTGTGTTTTGATGTGATTGAAGATGGGTGGAACATGATCCAATGGAGATACTAGAAAGTGTAAAAGTGTGTATTGCTAAGGCTCTTGACAAAGCTACAGCTGATGGACATAACATTGATGGTGGCTTGAAGGCTATTGGGCTTACAGATCAAAGAGAGACTACAGTTGTTTGGAGTAAATCCACTGGCTTACCTCTCCATAGAGCAATTGTTTGGATGGATGCTCGTACCAGTTCCATTTGCAGGTACTTTATTGCCAAAGTTAAGATTTGTTTTGAGAGATTTAGTATTAGAATATGGGCTTCCAACTCAAAACCAATTGATAATGAGTGGAGAGGCTCATATCTTACATATAAGAGAGAGGATTATGCTCGGGGATGGATCGACGGGACTAATATTGGGCCTGGGTTGTCGATAACTGGACCAACTACGGGTCATATCGGGTTGGATAGCATGGATCGTGGCTCTGATGCCATATTAGAATATGGGCTTCCAACTCAAAACCAATTGGCAATGAGTAGAGAGACTCATATTTTATATATACTAGAGAGGATCCTTTCCAACTTCCGATGTGGAATGTTATTCCCTAATATTTAGTTGTTTGTTTTGAGGGATTTGGTTTATGATGAAAACGGTTTTTGATGATGTTCACAGGAGGTTGGAGAAAAAGTTATCAGGAGGAAGATCTCATTTTGTGGACTCATGTGGATTGCCAATAAGCACTTACTTCTCTGCAATGAAGTTGCTTTGGCTTATGGAGAATGTGGATGATGTGAAAGATGGTATTAAGAAAGGAGATGCTATATTTGGCACAATCGACACATGGTTGATTTGGAACATGACTGGTGGTATCAATGGTGGGTTACATGTCACAGATGTCACTAATGCTTCTCGAACAATGCTCATGAACCTCAAAACCTTAAACTGGGACCAAGACACTTTGAAAACTCTTGGTATACCAGCTGAAATTTTGCCTAAGATAGTAAGCAATTCTGAAGTCATTGGAGATATCTGCACTGGTTGGCCTATACCTGGTATTAAGATTGCTGGATGTCTTGGAGACCAGCACGCTGCAATGTTGGGACAAGCTTGCAAAAAGGGTGAAGCCAAGAGTACATATGGAACTGGTGCTTTCATTCTTCTCAACACAGGAGAAGTGGCGATTAAATCAGGTCATGGACTTCTGACCACTCTGGCTTACAAGCTTGGACCTCAAGCACAGACAAACTATGCTCTGGAGGGTTCAATAGCTATAGCAGGAGCTGCTGTTCAGTGGCTAAGAGACAGTCTTGGGATAATAAAGAGTGCTAGTGAGATAGAAGAGTTGGCAGCAATGGTGGAATCAACTGGAGGAGTGTATTTTGTGCCAGCATTCAATGGCTTATTTGCTCCTTGGTGGAGAGAAGATGCACGTGGTGTATGCATTGGAATCACAAGGTTCACCAACAAGTCTCACATTGCTAGAGCTGTGCTAGAGAGTATGTGTTTCCAAGTGAAAGATGTGCTTGACTCAATGAACAAAGATGCAGGTGAAAAGGGTTCATTGGATAATGACAAAGGAGAGTTCTTACTCAGAGTTGATGGTGGTGCCACAGCTAACAACCTTCTGATGCAGATTCAGGTATGATCTAAATCTGACCATTATGTGATTACTTTCCAACTTAAAATCTTCAATCTCTTATCTTTATAGCTATATATTGCAGGCTGATTTGATGGGAAGTCCAGTGGTGAGGCCTTTGGACATAGAAACAACAGCACTAGGAGCAGCTTATGCAGCTGGCTTAGCTGTGGGATTCTGGAAGGAAGAAGATATATTCGAGTCGGGCGAGAAGGCAAAGAACTCTAAGGTATTTAGACCAGTTATGGAAGAAGAAATCAGAAAGAAGAAAGTGGAGTCATGGTGCAAAGCAGTAGAGAGAACATTTGATCTGGCTGATCTCTCTATTTGAACTCAACAAAGTTACTTTCTTATTTACCACTGTCTTTGAAGTCACATTATGTTTAAAAGTCTGATATATGTCTGCTTAAAACCGTGTTTGAATGATTGATAAATCAATGCTCAGTTCTGTTTGGAAGTAAGAACACATCAGAACTCTCGTGACTTGTTCATCAAACCCTTAAGTATTGACCCATTTAATACATACAAAGTAACACATAAACCAAAGAATTGCTATTGGTACAAAGCATACACCATAGACAAACATATGAACAAATTAAGCTAATATCTTAATTTAACAAAATGAGAAAAGGTAATAGAGAAGTTAGTCAAGCAATGGGACAGTGGGTTAAGTTTGGTACCAAAGTTTAAGGGATCAAAAGTTTAATTGGCATGGGAGGAGAATTCATATAATCATCCTAGTGTTGTTGAAGATTCCGATTCTAATGATGCATGGTTCCATTGATTGGAGTTAACCGTCCCCCATACCGGGACCTATACATGGGTATTCGGGTACTCGTTAAGGTTGGGTTGAATTTTTCGAGTTCGGTTTTGAGATTTAAACATATAAAATTCGTTCAGATTTTTTAGAATTTTGGGTCGGATTTTGTTTTTAAAGATACATTGGGCCTGATTGGTAAACCTTACAGCAACTCTGCAGAGCCATAATATTTTTAGAGCATTTAATTTTTTCCAATCAGGCTTTGCTCTGGAATTTGTTCAAAGCCATATTTTTATGAGAGCACTAAATCTTTACCAATCAAGTTTTACACATAATTTCTAAATCAAAAGCATTGTTTCCTTTTTTTGCTCTGGAAAGCAATTTTTTTGGGTTTACAAAAACTCAGAGCACTTATATTTTAGCTTTGAAAAATTTTTACAACGCTTAAATCTACAGTCACAGCGAGAAAACTTACAGCCTAAAAAATTTGAAAAAGTTCGGGTTTTGGTTTGGGTTCGAGTAAGGTTCATTTATTTTTATTTAAATCTTTTAATATTTTTGAAAAAGTCATAGAAAAATCATAATTTAATTTTAAAAATTGAATATTTTAATTTTTTTTCTTTTATTTCAAACAAACTAATTAATTTATTTAGATTATAGTTATAATTTTGAGTATTTATATCACTAAAAGTTTATATATAAATATTTATTTTTAAATATTATATATTTTGGATAGTTTGGATATTCATTCAGATTTCGGTTTTTTTTCCAGTCGGGTTTACATACTCAAACTTTCATGATATAAAACTTATTCGAATATTTTTTCAGATTCATTTCAATTAAATTCTCTTTATTTCGGACCGGACCAGTCTGGCTATCCAAAAAATAGAGAAGTTTCAATGGAAACAGAACAAAGAGTCAAATGAAAGCAAAAGGCAATAAACCAAGAAGAAAAAGGAACCTTCACTTTTGAGTTACTTCCTTCACGCAAACTAAAGTTTAAAGGTCAAATATTTATCTTTTTATTCATTTTCTTAAAAATAATTTTATATATTTCGTTTTCCAGTAAATAATTGGAATCACGAATCTCATATTTCACGTTTCGATATCAATGTAAATGTCAGATAAAGAAACAAAAGTCAGACTTAATAATCACAATAACAAATTTATAACAACAGTATCTGTATTCTCTACTATGTACGGGTTTTACATATCTTTATATTTTTGCCTTTTCAAATTTTGAACTCTCATAAATTTTTGTAAGGGCAATTCTGATACACTGCATTTATTTCTTTTGTGAAATTCAAATTTCGAATATTATATCAATAATGCATGTCCTTATTTTGCTTATTACACATTTTAACAAATTAGAACGGGAGCTTATGGTCGAGCGATAGAAAATAGGTGTAAATTGTTAAATCGTTTGCAAGCTTAATTCTCCGGTTACACAAAACAAAGTTACATTCTCCTCGTAACTCCTATACTAATATAAGTTTATGTCTTCAGTCTATTTGAATAGACGAAGGTTTATATGTGGAATGTACTACACCAGAAAAATAGTTCTGAAGTAAAATTTGAGAATTTATGAGTTAAAAAATACATTAAACCGACCAATAAAGTTGCTTTGAATATGTTTAAACATCAAATTACTGAATTTACAACAAACTAGAACTGAGCATTGATTTATCAATCATTAGAACGAGAGCTTGTGGTCAAGTAATAGAAAATAGGTGGATTGTTAAACTGTTCGCAAGTTTAATTCTCCAGTATGAAATATAATTGTATTCTTCTAATAATCCCTACATTAATATAAGTTTATATCTTCAGCTCATTTGAATAAACGAAAGTTTATAAATCGAATAAACTATCCCGAAAAATTAATCTGCTATGTCGTATAAGATTTGAGAATTCATGACTTAAAAAAACAATAAACCGACCAATAAAGTTGCTTTGAATATCAAATTACTAAATTGGCAACAAATATAGTTGGCTTATACGTTGACTTTGACATAATTATCATCTAAAGGAGCTTCAAATCCGTGTTGCAATCATGAAATTAATGAATTATTAGCAACACATAATAATTTATTATTATAGTCAACCTATCAACTAAAACTTCTAGACGTGCAAAGTCAAAGATATTTGCAACTTTGTTTACTTACTTAACTCAAAAATGTTAGCCAAAAATGTCAACAAAAAAAAGAAAAAAACACAAAGACAATAGAGTCTTCTCTTTAAATACTAATGTAATAGATAGACGAATGTCTTTTAGACAACAACAACAACAACAACAACAACAAAACTAGTCTCTCTTCTCTTCTCATCTTCTTAAGCTTTTGCAACTAAACTCATCTCTTGAGCCACCGAACCAGCTTCCAAGCTCCACGAACCATCATGAGTCACCAAACCCACCAGCCACCAAACTATACCACTGACCCAAACACTATGTTTGTTCAAGCAGATCCTTCAAATTTCCGTAACATAGTCCAAAAACTAACCGGAGCACCACATGATATCTCCTCCTCCTCTTCCTCCTCCACCATCTCCGCCGTTCAAAAGCTTCCTTTATCTCCCAAAAAACCAACCTTCAAGCTCCATGAACGTCGTCAATCATCTAAAAAAATGGAGCTAAAAGTCAACAACATCACAAACCCTAATGACCCTTTTAGAGGTTTTCTTGTTTCACCGGTCTCTCATCTCGACCCTTGTTGGACGCGCGTGAGTCCACATTCAGCGCGTGAAGATCATCACGCGCCGTCGGAAAAAGAAGAGCAAAAGGCGATTGCCGAAAAAGGTTTTTACTTCTTACCAAGTCCTAGAAGCAGTACTGAGCCAACACCAGAGCTTTTACCATTGTTTCCTCTTAGTTCTCCTAATGGCACTAATCAACGAACTAATGATGATTATGTTGACTATTAATTAAATTCACTATTTTCGTTAGGGCTAATATCTGTTTTCATTTTAGAATTTTTTTAATTTTCCTTTTTTGTTTGTTTTACAAATAGTCAACTATTTCGGCGCGTGTTCTCCACTTCCGATTACAATATTAAAAATTTATTTTTCTACGCGGCAATTACTTACATTAGTCAAGCAAGACATCATTTCATAAGTTTATTTATATCATTATTATATGTGTCTTTATATTCTTTGTTAGATACTCCCTCAATTTCACAATAATTGTCGTTTTAGGATTATATTTTTGTTTCAAAATAAGTGTCGTTTTAAATTTACGATGTAACTTTTAGTATAAATGGTCTAATTTAACCTTATTATTAACTAATAAGAAAAAAGTAATATCAAAAGTCAACAAATTTTTAAGGGTATAATAAAGTTTTGATATGTGTGCAAAATGCTAGACGGAGGGAGTAATATTTAATCTCTGTTGGAGCCACTAAGATTCCCAAAAACACACGCTATATTATAGTTTTGAAAGACAATATAATAGAGAATTATAGAAGGAATCACAATTGTTAACAAGTATACTTATCATCTTTAAAAAAATAAAAAATAAATAAACGAATCAATCTTTGAGCTAATGTCAGTGTAATGGTTACATGTCTCGCTAACAGATTAGATATATCTAAAGTTCGATTTCACTTTACTATATGTATAAACTATAGTTGAAGTAGGATATATTTTTTGTCAATAATTGAATTGATATGACTCAAACTATATCCGGTGCTTGAAAATTTGTAAAATGAGTATTACTATTTTCCCATCTTTTATCGACATGTAGAGTGTTTATTTTTAATTTAAGCCCTTTAAAATAAAATTTTTACCTCATAAATATTTTCTCTTATTTTGTAATTATATACAAGTTAAAAAATAGAAGAATTTAAAGATAAATTTGAATTATAAGTCATACTTAGTAAAAACAGAAGAATTAAGGGATAATGTTGACAAATATTTAGAGCTAATCTTTGGTTTTATTATGAAGAAAAAAACAAGAAGTAATATGATGATGTATGAATATGAATAGACAAGCTACATAAGCCGACTTATAATAGATACAAAAATGTGTTGACTTTTTGGGTTTAAGAAAGAAAAATTTAAAGGAAGCTAAATTCTCTGTGGTGATAGGCTACAGTTGTTTTACACTGCTCCATTTTATTATTTTATATACTTTTTTGTGTCATAAAAGCTGCCAGCCGTTGGATTTAATGACAAAGCTGTGACTAGCCGTGGATATTTCGGTTCGGATTTCGGTTCGGGTTCAGTTTGGATCTTTTCAGATTCGGGTTTTCAAATCTATTAATTTATGATCCATTCAGGTATTTGTACTTCTCAGGTTCGAGTATTTATATATATATATATATTCAAAAATAGTAAATAACTAATATAAATAAGTTTTAAAAAGCTAAAATTTGACAAAAGTTAATAGGGTATCTATTTGGTTTTTGATTCGTGTATCGATTGAAAGGCAGGAATTTCCCACAACCAAAGGGAGTGGTTACGTCTCGTATCAGTTCGGGTTCGGGTTCAGTTTTTCGAGTACATAATTTTAGGATTCATTCGGATATTTTATCAGGTTTGGTTCGGGTTTGGTTTTTGTTTTCTGGATTGGTTTCGGTTTAGTTTTTCGAGTACGTAATTTTAGGATCCATTCAGATATTTTGTCAGGTTTGATTCGGTTTTAATTTTTGTTTTCCGGATCGGTTTCAGTTCGGGTTCCGCATATCAAATTTTATGTTCAGGACTAACTGTGAGGCAGAATGTAGCGACCCTTGGATTTGATTTCCTCTATAGATCCAACGGCTATGATTTATTTATCTTAATTTTCTATTTTGTTTTATAGCAAAAAATATAAGAAAAAATAAAAGTAGATGTTACTTGTAACAGAGGGTGTCTCTGCATCTATCTTTAAAGTCTGTTGTCTTGTCAGTTTATCTTCGAACTCTGCCCCTCAGGTGTGATTTTTCTTTCAAAACCTCTTATCTAATCACAGCCGTCCATTTGTCCTTACAGTTTTCTCTAAATCAAGGTTCTTACAAAGCCCATTAAAGTTCAAAAGAATAGCAACAATATTCGGCCCATTTAGGCCCATAAGAATATAATTTAATAGGATACTATATGAAGCCCATTTATGTTCTTGAACCTAATAAGAATCTCATAATTTTCTATTAGGTTTTGTTTTTGTCAATTGCAGATAAAAAGATTCAATCTATAGTTTAAATTTAGTAGTGACTAAATATGAATTTAAACCACATTTCATTAAATTTCCAAAAAGCAACCACTTTGAACATGACCAACATGAGTTTCCAATTTTACCCATCCAAAACAACTCAAATCACAAACATACCCAACAGTAGCTTCACCGTAATTATCCAAAACCTTACCACACCCGATTACAAACAACTTCCCAGACTTCACCGCCACGTAAGCAACATTATACACGTCATCAGGAATCTTTCCCACTTTTTGCCACGTGTCATTAACAAACATCATTAAATCACCACACCAACAAACGTATAACTCTCCGTTATCACCAACGGCACAAATCAGAGAATTAACGGAGTCGTGAAAAAACTCCTCCGTTAATGGACCCCACTGCCACGTAACCACGTCAAACACTTCAGCGGTTTTACTAAATTGCCCTTGTTCCTCTGTTGAATATCCACTGATGACGTGGAATTTGCCAGCTTGGAATATCGCTTTACACTCATCTCTTTCTCTTTTCATATCCGGCAAAAACATCCAATTATCTTCCGCCACGTCATACAACAATGCTGATGTCAGCGCTGATTTCTCTTCATTATGTCCTCCTGCAACCAACACCGTCCGATCCAAATCCGAAGCGCAACAGAAGAAAGATCTCCGTACACCTGGCATTGAAGCTCCAACACGCCATTTAGAAGTAAGAAAACTGAAGATAAACACCGAATCAGAAGCTTGATATGTAACCGGATCAAGCCCACCCATGACAATAAGATCCGACCCGACAGAAACCAAGTTACAAAACAAAGGTAATCCATTGGTTTGATTTGGAATTAGAGGAAGATCAGTTAAAAGACCCGACCCGGATTCAAGAACTGTGATTTTATATTCTGGTGTTGAGAGTTTTTTACTGGACTCTGACTCTTTTTGAGCTTGTGATAGAATAAGAAGCTTTTGGCTATGGCCTAAAGCTTTACGTTGATGAAAAAACTCAGAGAGAGAGACTTCATGGTTCCAGGTTTTGCAAACAGAAGCTAGAGTTGGTAATTGTTTGTATGAAGCACGTAGAAGACACTCACGAGCAACATCGTTGGGAAGATTAGGAATAAGTTCCATTGAAGCTTTTGGGTTCTAAGAAGATGTTAAAGAGTTTGAGAAAAGGTTGAAGAAGAAGATGATGATGAAATGAGAAAGAGGAGTGTGTCGCTTTATAGATATTTGAAGATAAGTGCTTCTAGAAATTCGTTGATTTATTCATACTTTATTATGAATAATATTATGTGCCGTAACTCTAGCTTTTATTTTTCGATTTAGGTTGTAGATTATGTAAAGGTATGTTTTCTTTTTTAATTCACGAGTTCCCAAACCTTATCGGAAAAGTTTGAAGGAGTGGTACCATTCATGTCTACCACTTCGTAAATATTTTTACTGTAAATTTTTAGTTTTGTAAAGTTTATAAATTTTAGTTCTAGATTTTTAGTTTTTTATATTTTTTTTCTAACTGGCGTAGTGACTTTTAATCTTATTTTTATTAAGGGGTTTAATATCTAGTGTCGGAGATTTATAAAGAGAATACTATCATTAGTACATAATGTTTTTTATTACACATTATATTTTATAAAAAATTAGTTTTCTAGAGTAACGTAAGCTAAAATTTAATTTGTAATATGATTGATTTGCAAGTAGCCTTTAGTTCAGTGGCAGGTGTAAGTCCACTAAATGGCAAGCACACTTGTATATCCGGGGATCAAGTTTTGTCGCCTGCATTATGTAGGAACTTTGCGATCGGCTAGTTGTAACCCAATATTATTGATAAAAAAATATGATTGATTTAATTTTAGTGTTTCGGAAAAAAAATGTCGTTTAGGTAAAGAAATGAAAATCATTATCAATCAGACTTTTTATGTATATAGTTAATTAAAAGATAACTTTGAAAGCTTATTAAATAGATATTTTTTTTAGGGGAATAAATGAAATGAAGATAACGGAATTTGATTTGAGTAGCAAACGGTTAATGGTTCAATCAATTGGGACAAGTTGAATGATATTATATTCAATATTTTTGTTGGATAATCCCTGACCAAAAAAAAAACTCAAAAGTTATATAATAGTTTGTAAAATTAAGCAAATCAGCGTGAACCAAATCTATGGATAGATACGTAGTTTTGACATGTTACTTTGGTACACTTGTCTCATATCTTAGGTGCTACACATTCAATTACTGATTTATCGTACGTAATACTCTTTCCGTTTTATAATAAGTGTTATTCTAGCATTTTACACACAAATTAAGGAAACATATCAAAACTCTATTATATCCCTAAAAACTTATTGACTTTTGATATTCCTTTTTTCTTATTGATTAATAATAAGGTTAAATTAGACCATTTATGTTAAAAGTTTCTTCGTAAATCTAAAACGTCACTTATTTTGAAACAAAAAAATAATCCTAAAACGACAATTATTGTGAAACGGAGAGAGTAAATATTAAAGATTGTACTTTGTGAGTGTAGTTTATATGAATCTAGATTTTAGATCACACCCTTTATTTTTTTCATAATTAAATATTAATCGGACCACACCCTTTTCCTTTGTTAAAATGTCGATTTCTTACTTCTTACTTATAAACTACCCAACTTGTACATTTTAGAAGTCATCAATATACGTATTTGACAAACAAAATATATATATATATATATATATATAACAATTTGATCGACAAAACATGATCAATAGCTTAAAAGCATATTCTTTAAATTTTAGTTTTTTTTCTTTTACTTGTAACTCGGATAAATAGAACTCTGATATGTAGTGTTTTTATAAAAAACACTACCACTAGTGCAACTGTTTATGAGAATAGTAAATTTATTCAACGACATTATATATACAAATTATTGACACATTTACTTTATAACAAAAAAATGTCTTATACGACAGGAAACAGGTAATCGAGTTGGTTTGTTTCTGATTTAGGTAGGCATGAAGTGGTGAGTTCAAATTTTATCCTATTATATTTGAAAAACTTAGATTATGGATCAAATCTTATTATCGATCTAATAATTACTCTTTTTTTTAAAAAAGAATCTTATACCAAAAATAACAAAGTCGTACTATAGTAAATTTTAACAAAAAAAATTTATAGTATTTTTATTTGTCAACATTGGATCGATAAAACCCGATCTATAACCTAAAGCCAAACTACTTCAAAATTTCTTTTTTAAGTTACCATAATGTAGTGGGTAGGAATAGAACCCTAGTACCAAATCATTAGTTAGATCATCATAACAACGAGATTGAGAACAACTCAGAAAAAAATAATAGTATTAAAATACTGAATGATTGATTTTATCTTTTTAACCTAAATATTTATTTTTGTTGTCAATTCGATCAACATAATCTATTGTATAATATAACTTTTAATACGATTACATGAAATCGAATATCCCGCATAAAATATTTATAAGATTAAACATGATTATTTATTTTAGTGTGGAACATAATAGATTAGTCCAAATCCACTTTCTAATAAATTTCCTAATAGATTATGTCTTCTCCAACACTTCTAGATCTTCCTTTTTATAAAAGTCATCACTTAAATTTGTTTGTTTATGATTTAATTCTTCTTTGTTGTCTTTAAGTGTGTCTACCTTCGGTCGGCAATAAACAACTTATTATTAACTTCTTTATATAATTTTGCTACAAAGATGTCAAAACCTAAGAGTTTGTGAAAAATGTTTTTTATTGTTGAGTTTGCTAGAGGCTAAAACATAAAAAATTTTAATCTTATATTCATTTAGCTAATAAAATCGTGGCCTATAAATACTTAATAACCTAATAGCTAATATTCTAATAACGTCGTTAAACTATGAACAAAATTTTATAGTTTGATTGTGAATATTATTAAGCTGCTTAACGTGTGTGAGATAAACAAATCGAAAGCTTGTCTCCGTACACAAAAGCATTTTACTACTATACTACTAGCGGTCCTGACGAAAAACTGGTAAAACTTGTACTTTATGCGTCAAAATATATCATCAAATTAAAGGCATTAAAATCTAATAATGTTTATATAGTGTAGTGGTTATGTATTTTTTTAGTGTGAAATGAGTTGTGTTCGATACCCATCGATACATTGTTTTATAGTTTTTTTAAACTGTTTATTACTACATAGGTTATAGGGCATCAAACTTTTGTTTTATTTTGAACAAGGATTCATATTGAGCCGGCCCAACTATACAAATATTTTGTAGAAAATAAGTTAGTATAAACATAGATGATTAGTAATTTAATTTGGAACACTTATGTGTTTAGCTGTACAATAAATAGAATATAAAGAGAAGCAGCATGTTCCATGCAACTTGGACTAGTTCTAGTGTCCACATACTTGTTTTAAGCAGTTTTAACGTATATACTTGGCTTTGTAAGACAAATCTTTATGATTATGTAACCATTTACGTATTTGCATACGAATATTTGGTTATTATATTATAGAGCTTTGTGTACCACCCGGAAAGTTTGAAAACTTGAAAAAAACAAAACGGCACGGCGTTTGAATACGGAGGAGAACAAAATCACACAATTACGACTATCCTCGAAAGAAAAGATCTGAAGATTTTATCCTCTACAGAAAACCAGAAAATTCGTGAACTATTGAGATTTTTTTTCGGTTTTTAGGGACTATCGATTCGGACTAATGAAGACTTTGCATTATTTTTAAAAAGAAAGATTGAAAGATTTTATCCTTTACAGAAAATTCGTCAACTTTTATTTTCGGTTTATAGGGATTATCGACTTTGATTATTGGAGACTTTGCATTATACTCTACATAATAACGGAATTTCAATGCTAAGGGTTGACACTTTTTTTTCATTGTACATATTAGCGGATATTATCCCAAATTGAAAGTTAGAAATGATTGTAACTAGTATATGCAAAATATAAGTCTCTCTACTCATTGTCAATTGATTTTGAGTTGAAAGCCTATAATCTAATATGGTATCAAGTTCATGATCTACGTTGTCTAACCTGAGCCGACTTAAAGTTGGTATAATTATCGACGACTCATGTATAAAATTGGTGCCGTTGATATATCCTCAAATACATCGAGATCAATGGCCAAAGAATTATCAGCTCGAGATAGCGTATTAGAGAATTTTATTCTACAGTGGAAATTAAAAAAAATTCTAACTAATATATATAAGATATGTGTTTATCTACTCATTGCCGATTAATTTAAACTATTGGCCTATCATTGCTTGGTAAAGTCGTGATTTGGTCGTAGGATGTGGCTCTTTGATAAATCAAAACAATAAACAACGGAAGCAAAATCCATTTGTTGGCAAATATATTGAATAGACTTGTGGCGTGACCGTGGGATCCACATTCTTTTAATGTTCTATGTCCATATTTTCAAAACCCATACTTTTCTATATAGTCACATTCAATAATTCATAGTTTTTATTAAGTATTTTCATCCCAAGAAAATTCTACAATCGTTTGATTAAATTAAAAATTGAAAGGCCAAATAGTCTAGTGTTTATTAGAAAATGACAGATTAATTTGACTCGTTTATTTATATTTTGTAAATGTCGACATTTTGATTAATTAAGTAGCAATATTCCTTAAATCATGCAACGTAGGAACTTTTTTTTTATCAATAATATTAGGTCACAACTGCTCGGCTAATTAGCCAAATTCCTGCATAATGCAAGCGGCAATATTCGATTCCGGAACGTGAAAGTGCACATGCTATTTAGTGAACTTACTTCTGCCATTAGATTAAAGATCACTTGCAACGTAAGAACTTTTTATTTTAAAAACTATAACACCTTTGTGATCTAATTGATAAAATTTTACCATTTGAGCGGTGAGAATATCTAAGGATAGAGAATTGACTATAGTATATCTAGAATTTAGACCTCTATATGTATTGACAATTATTTTTGAGATAGAAACCTATAATTCTACATGTATTAAAGATAGGTTCACACCTGTTCTACCCGAACTGATCCGACGCATCAGAAAAGATCTAATTAGTCTAACCCAAAAATGAATTATCAAAATAATGGTTAGACGGATCATTATTTTGAAGAGAGTGTCAAAATGTCTGATAGATTCTAATATATATGAGATTTGTAAACCCATAATTCTACAATTTGTACTCGAAAAAACTTATCAAAAACCGGAAAAAAATGTTGGCAAATTAGACAAAAAAGGTAGTTTATTTGAAAGATAACTAATACTGTATGTCTTAAAGATAGTTGACTCAAAGAGATCAACTTGTTATAGAAACATGATTTATCTATAAATTTAACTGAGCAAAAAATAAAATAGAAGTGGATATTTATGAGGTCGACATCAAATAAAAAAGTTCGTGTAGAGGATAAAGATCATTAAATTTCCTTTGGTATTTTTTTGTCTATTTTTAAAAATCCATTATTGTGATGGTTATCTTGAAACTGACGTGGATATATTTATCTTCTACTGCTAGTAATTGTATTACTTGTTAAGTGCTCAAAACAACGATCACTTTACACTTCATAATTCTTACAATTACATAGTAATTTCCCACAAGGTTTAAAAGACAAAAGGCACACTTTAGATTGAGTTGAAACATCTACTATTATTAAATTTTGTTTTATCTTTTATTTGTTAACAATCAAATCGACGTAATCCGATCTATAACCGAAAACTCGTCCTAAAATCAAATTTTGGTTTACTATATATAGCAGGAAGAGACCGAAACCTAAACGCCTAAATCATTAGCTAAATTATCCTAAACCACTAGACTAATAAATTTTTTGATATTGGAAAAATTTTAAAAGTGTGATTTAAAGTGATTCTAAAATTTTTTATTGTATTTTAGAATATTTTTTAGTTAGTATTAGAGAAATTCATATCTCATTATTTTAGGTAAAATTTTCGACGATTTTGAGATAAACCATAAGAGAATTTTTTTTGTCGACCATACTCTTTTTATAATAATTGGATCGATAAGACCCGATGTATACTCAAATTGTTTCGATTAGAGCAAGACGAGATTCGAACTCACCGTTGTTGCTAAGTTAGATCAGAGATAAACCAATTAAACTATTTGTTTCTTGGCAAATCATAAAAACTTCTCATAAAATCTAACATCGAACATTCGTATAAAACCATGTGAAGTTTCCATAAAATCTAAATCATTCATGGTTCAGTATAACTCTTAAAGTGTAAGGTGACTTTGTTACTTGGTCGTTGCTTGGTTGCTATAAACCATTAAATCAACGTGTTTAACCTAACTAAATACATTAATCATACAACAAAGGAACAACAACACAACGGTCAAACCAACATGTTCTAAGTCAAGTAACAAAAGTAGGGACAAAAAGGGCCCAAGCCATTGAATCTTGTATAAGCGTGACTCACTACACACGCGAGTCGTAATGATGGTTCATTAGTACGTAAACTTCTACGAAATAAGCCCTGAAGTTTCGGGTTTAAAAGTCTTAAGACAATAGATCAAAGTAAAGATAGAGATCGTCGTCATGTGTGTTGACTTAGTGAGATTCATGAACTTTGGTCTTGGTCGGAGTTGTCTTCTAGACTTCTGAGCTCAAAGTAGCACGAAGAGATAAAGGTAAGATGAGTAAACAAAGAGGTTTGTATCCTGTATGCATGAGACATTATAAGAAATGGACAAGCATAATATTTGAGAGATCTACTAATATGCTTCATCTCAATTCCTCTGAGTTTTGTTGTGGTTGATGATTCAAAAGAAAACTAACTAGCCAGAGAGGCTTGTATTCAAGTGGTACCTATGTGTCTTGATAGATTTAGCAAAACAAAAAGCCAAGATGCTAGTAGTCGAGTGATACTACACTTGGTGGATTTAGGAGAACCAAAAGTCGAGAGGGGTTTGTAGTCGAATGTTACCACACTTGGTGAATTTAGGAGAACAAAAAACTAGGGGAATTATAATTTAATCGAGTGGTATCTATATGTGTAAAACATTTGGTGGATTTGGGTTTGAATTTTTTGAGTGAGAAATATATAAGTAATATTTTTTAACGTGACTGAGTAGATAAATACCGTTATGTAGAAATTTTGGTTCAATTCTCATTCAAAACTTGAATAGTTTTTTCTGCGGAAACTGGGTAGTTCGGAATACTCAATTATATAGAGAAACAAACAGATTGGTGGATGGTTTGATGAACAATGTGTTCGATATTTCTTTAAATTTTTATTTTTTAAATTTAATTCTTAGTAATCTATGTTCTATGTTAGGATGATAAGTCCGGATCATCATAATCTCGAATAATATTTTTGCCATGATTTTTTTTAGTTAAATAAATGTTTTTGGGATAACTTTCTCCTTTTTTTTCGACCAAAAAATTAGCTGTTAAATTGGTTTAAATATTACCAAGTCCCAACTAATATAGTGTTTTAGAGATTTTGGACATTTATATGGACCTAATGTATAAAATAAGAAAAAAGGGAAAAAAAAGCGTGAACGGCAGGATTCGAACCTGCGCGGGCAAAGCCCACATGATTTCTAGTCATGCCCGATAACCACTCCGGCACGTCCACTTTTGTTGAAAGTCTAATCAATCAAGTATTAGTTTTATGTGATTTGGGGTTTTGGGTATAACGTCGACGATGTCCATTTGACAGTGCAACGCTCTATATCGTCGATTAGGGAAGAAGAAGAGAGAAGAACAAGTACACTGCGTTAAGGTTCTTCGCTTTCTCTTCAACTCAATAGTCTCCTTCTTCTTTGTAATCTGTATCTTCATGTAGACTGTAGATTTAGCTTTCGTGGGTTTTCTAGATTTTTCGAGATGCTTATGATCAATGCAATTGGTTTTCTTCCTTTTTACATTCATTCAAATGCAATTGGTTTGATCTGTACTTGGATTCTATTTGATTCTGTAGAAGAATCTGGTGCTTCGAGCTCTGTGATTCTTTGGTTTCTGATTCTGGGTTTGTTTTGAAATTGGGAATTACTTATTATGACTTTGTGATCTGTCGAGTTTTTTCTGAAGATACTACATTCACGAACTCACTTGATTTTATGAAGAAATTGGAGTATTAAGATTGTTTTTTTTTTCTTCTCTTTCCTTATTTTGAATTTCTTAACATTTTCGTCATTCTTTTGCTTCAGATTTGCACTGTTTTGTTTCTGCATGTTGTGCTATATGAAATAGAAGAATATCTGCCTGAGGTTTAGGTTTGAGATAGTATTTCGTTGGGAAGATATAGAAGAAGGGTTGTGCTGTCTTGTATAGAGTATTCTGTGGAGTGTGAAGGAGAAGATGTCCCAGAAGCGAAATCTTCCTTCTTGGATGAGTTCAAGGGATCCTGAGATTAGTCCGGGTAAGTCTCGTGGTAAGAAGTCCAAGGATGAAGATGATAAGCAGACTAAAGAGCAGAATAGTAGACATGCCCTTTCCGAAAATTCAGAACACGGGAATATGTTACCTGAGTCAAGTTCAAGTACCACACAGTTCTCTAAACTTATGGTCTGTGTGTCTATGTGGTGTTGTTGAAACTATACATGTAGTTTAGCTGTCATGTTAATTTATATGTTTTTATGATTGAGTTAAACGTTGACTGTGCAGGAAGGAGTTGCTTTTGTGCTTTCGGGCTTTGTTAATCCGGAGAGGAGCACACTGAGGTCAAAGGCCTTGACAATGGGAGCCACCTATCAACCTGACTGGAACTCTGACTCTACGTTGTTGATCTGTGCTTTTCCTAACACTCCAAAGTTCCGTCAAGTGGAAACAGACTGTGGAACTATTGTCGCAAAGGTTTCGTCTTTGACTTTTGTAATAGATCCAGTGTGTGATTGAATTTCTCGTTTGTGCTGATGGCTTATATGTTTTAGTTGTTTTCAGGAATGGATAACAGAGTGTTATACGCAGAAGAAGTTGGTGGATATTGAGCAATACCTTATGCATGCCGGAAAACCATGGAGGAAAAGCAGTGTTCCTCATGATTGTATTCAAGGTAATCGAAACAATACTGAAAAGGTTTTAGATGGAAGTTCTGTTTTAACCATCTTGTTCTCTCTCGAGGTTCATCAATATCTCTTGTTGTAAAGTCGATATTTGGTTAGATGATAAACAGAACAATAGCTTTTCTTTCTGCCCTGATGCACTCGATGTTAGTTGACCTTGCGAAGCTTGATTGATTGTATTCCAGAAAAGAGCAAACACCTGTCTAAAAAGTCAGATAAGCAAGTAGAGAAAAAGGCAGAAACGAGGACAACACCATCTACCTCATCGAAAGTATGGTTAATTTTTTACCCATTAGGCCATAACTGATCATTCTGGTTAACCAAAAGGAATAATATTTTGCTCCAATAATGGTGTTTTGACTGTTTTGTTTCGTATCTTCACAGAGTAGATCAGCTTGCGATTCTGTGAAAGAGTTATTCTCTGTTACCGAGGTGAAGAAATGGGCCAGGGATGACCTAACTCAAACTATCTCATGGCTAGAAAGTCAAGAGGAGAAAGTAAGAGGCATTATTATGTTCTCTAGAACACATGTTTGCTCTTTGTTTCTGTTCTCTAAACAATTGTAACAGCCAGAAGCAGGCGAAATCAAGAGAATAGCTGCAGATGGAGTCTTAACGTGCTTACAAGACGCCATAGATTCTCTTGAACAAAAGCAGGTTAATCTCTATGAACAGTAATAGTTGCTTTATCAATGGCTGCCTGTTTACATCTTTAAAAATTCTTCCTCTTTGGCATTTGTTAAAGTTTGATTCTTTGAATTAATTGTTGGTTGAAATTTCTTCTTGAATAATGTTAGGACATTGGATCAGTTACAGAGCTATGGAGCTTTGTCCCTCGCGTAGTGAAGGAGCTTGAAAAAATCGAATCTTCTTCTGGAAAAGAAAACTCCACAGCTTCGAAGGAAGAACTTTGCAAACAAGCAAGGTCCTGGAAAAAGATCTACGAGGCTGAGCTAGCAAAACCGGACGAAGTTGAATCCTCGGAAACTAAAAGCAGAGGTACTTCTCGAGTTGCTTCTGGCTATGACAGCGATGAGACCATTGAGATGACAGAAGAAGAGATTGGACTTGCTTACAGGAATGTTTCTGTAGAGTCTCTTTAGATCAAACAAAATTCTATCACTTTGATACACATGAGAGCACTAACCGTGTGGTCATTCGGTTTAGTAATTTAAAAATCGAAGTTTACCAGAATTGGATCCGGTTTACTTAATTAATTTTGAATTGCAGTGTCCATGATCGGTTTATACAAATTTGAGTTGGTTCAATTAGTCCAACATGTTGCTGAATTGTCAACAGCCGGTTCGAGTGACTCTCCAATTTGTGTAAACCGGAAGAAAACAGCTTTATTTGTGCTAACCGGTCTAGAACCGGACAAGACGAGTATAAACCAAATTGGTTAGGAAAAACCAGAAACACCCTAATTTATACCTTTTTTTGTGTTTTGTCTTCTCAGAGTTTTGCCTTGTTTGTTCGCAGAGTAGGGTTGAAGCGGATAGTACGCCACCTCTCCCTGCTTATCGAACTCGCGAAGAATATCTTCTTCTTCTTCTTCTTCTTCTTCTTCTTCTTCTTCTTCTTCTTCTTCTTCTTCTTCTTCTTCTTCTTCATCTTCGCGAGCTTTCTCAGTAGCGCAAGAGAATGGGGGCTTCACTTCCTCCTAAAGAGGCCAACCTCTTCAAGCTCATCGTCGTATGTTCCGAGTTTCTTATGTTTATCTCTCAGTTATTTCCCTCATGGAGTATGCTATGTGATGTTTATAGTCGCCAAATATTGAAAACACGATGAATTTCATGTGCTCTGATAAACCCTAAATTATTTTAAATCGTCATTGTGTTGGGTTTATAGAAATTCGTTGACACGACAAGTAAACTGTGCGGAGCTTTGGTGCTTTTATTTCGCCTAATGGGTATTTGATGTACTAGAATTACTTTGACTATTGGCTATTGTTAGATCCTATTGACATTGATTGCTTCTGGGATTCTTTAGTCGCCTAGGATCTTTGATGTAGGCTGGTATGGAGACTAGTCGAGTTTTAAGCTTAGGAGTTCCTAATTTTACTTCAAGAAGCACTAAAACCAAGCTTTTAGAATATGTTGGTTCTCAGTTGTATGAATCTGTCAGTGTTTATGATTATGACTTGTTGTCACAACAAACATATTTAGGCAGATGCACTCCAGTTGTTGCCTCACGGTCCTGAAGTTAATAATAGCTTAAGGATAGGATTGTGGCTTTACCTGTGTATTATTGAGCCTGCTTTCATGTATAGTTATTCGGAGTGATCTTATTATGCAGAAATCATATGAGACGAAGCAGTACAAGAAGGGACTAAAGGCAGCTGATGCCATATTAAAAAAGTTTCCTGATCATGGTGGTAAGTTTTTTTTTTTGAAACCAAAACTTTCGTTCTGTTTTTTTTTCTTTTTGTGATCCAATGTTATTATTTGTCTCATTTCTATTTGAATTTTCAACTCTATATGAAGTTGAGTATATTGAACTGAAATCAAAAGACTTGTAGGTTTACTTGGCGCTTGAAATCTTGTTTAGAGTTTAAGAGACTACTAATGTTAGAAATTTAGTTTTCTTTGTTTCTAATGAACTAGTTACTTAGTATAAGGCTATTGTGTATGATCATGTACTGGAGAAAAGGAAGTGCTGGTGTTGTTTATTTTTTTTAAGATGAGATGTGTTCTGTTTTGTGTTAAACGCAGCTTTTGCTTCGGCTTAACAGTTCTTTTTTATGGAATTATTTGGCAACCTTTTTCGTTGTTCTTTCCCTCCTTTTAAGACTTGTTGCATCTAATTATTTGTGAATTTCAGAGACTTTATCGATGAAGGGACTGACTTTAAACTGTATGGACCGCAAAACTGAAGCATATGAGCTTGTCCGGCTTGGAGTTAAGGTTCGAATATGCGTTTCAGTTATCACAATTACATTCATTAATTTCCAAACACGGTATGGTTTTTCAGGGTAAAATATGATTTATACTTTTAACTTTTTGTGCAGAATGATATTAAAAGCCATGTTTGCTGGCATGTGCTTGGTCTTCTGTACCGGTCAGACAGAGAGTATAGAGAGGCCATCAAATGCTACCGAAATGCTCTTCGGATAGATCCTGATAACCTTGAAATACTCAGAGACCTCTCACTCTTGCAGGTAAGTATGGTAAACTTGCATTGAGGAGAGTCTATTAGGTGTGTCAGTTAGATGTGTTGTTTTCAAAGCTAATGGAAATTCATAATTTTAACACTGCTCTTTGTTTAAGCTTGTTCCGAACTTAATCTCTGTTGCTGCTTTTAAGAATTTGTTCGTATTGTATTTATTCCTAGGCACAAATGCGGGACTTATCGGGTTTTGTGGAGACCAGGCAGCAGCTTTTGACTTTAAAACCCAACCACCGGATGAACTGGATTGGCTTTGCAGTTTCCCAGCATTTAAACGGAAAGTATGTTATGGTCCTTGAACCTTTAAGTTTAAACTATGTTGGGGCACTTCACCCATTTGAATGAAATGCTAGATTTTCTTCTTTGGACTAGTGGCTTGCTTGCGGTGGTTTATTCATACGATTTGCAATTGTAGTTTTGGACCCCGAAGGAGTAAATGGCTAATTCTTTTGTTGGGACAAATCGCATATCAGACTTTTAGGAAATCGTATATTCAATAATATTTAGTAGATTTTTTTTTTTTACTAGTAAAAGCTACCCTTGTGTACAAACTTTTTTTTTTTGACTTGTTTTGTTGTTGTTAATTTTTTTTTTTGAAACCAGTGCGTCTAAAGCTGTTGAAATTTTGGAAGCGTATGAAGGCACCTTAGAGGATGATTATCCTCCAGAGAACGAGCTAATTGAACACACTGAAATGATTCTATACAAGGTATCAAGCTGAAATTGTACAAGTATCTTATAGAACGTTGTCTTTTTTCTGGATTTATTTTTTCCCTGAATAATCATGCTTGCCGGCATCAGTGTAACAATATTTGTGAAACACACCTGTATTCTCTTTTGTAACAAAAATATACCTCTCACTAGAAGGAATGGATATGAACCATGCAAGTCGCTTTAGGCCTCCTGTAATGGTGGTGCCTTGTTCACTCTTTTCCCACTAAAAGATTTTTGTTTGAGCAGCCAACATTTGGCATTAGTACAGTTTTGATATCTATGGCTGCAGAAAATCTTAAAAGGGATATTTTTTGTTTCAGGTTTCCTTGTTGGAAGAGAGTGGTTCTTTTGACAAAGCTCTTGAGGAGCTGCACAAAAAACAGCCGAAAATAGTAAGTTCATAAACTGATTGTTATATATTTGGATTATAGGATACACACATATAGTATATTTAATATTCCTCGATTGGTTTATTGTAGGTTGATAAGTTGTCTTACAAGGAACAAGAGGTATCTGTCTTGTCAAAGCTTGGTCGTCTAGAAGAAGCCAGTAAACTCTACAGGGTTTTGCTTTCCATGAACCCTGACAATTACAGGTTTGTTGCTCTTCAATGGCCTCAATATATATTTGGGTGCTGTCGATTTCCTGTAAACACAAAAAGTGCATTGGTTACTTTTTCAGATATTATGAAGGCCTCCAGAAATGCCTTGGATTGTATTTAGAAAGTGGTCAATATTCGACTGACCAGATTGAGAAGTTGAATGCCTTGTACCAGTCTCTAAGCGAGCAGTACACTTGGTCATCCGCTGTTAAGGTGAGATAGGCAGATTAGTGCCTATAGTATTATATATTTCGTAGTATCCATCGACTTTGTAGGAAACTACTGGCTAGCCATTGTGTTATCATATGATATATTTTTGGCTGCTGATATTTGGGGCTAAGTTATTTTCTATTTCCCCCATTTAGAGGATACCTTTGGATTTTCTGCTAGATGAAAACTTTAAAGAGGCTGTAGCAAACTACATTAAGCCTCTTTTGACAAAGGTATCATTTCTTGCCCTTGGGGTTCTTTGTTTATTCAATACTTTGATAGAATGTGTTCTTAGTATAATTTCATACTGGTTTCAGGGTGTTCCGTCATTATTTTCTGATCTCTCTTCTCTGTATGATCACCCTCGCAAGGTTAGTTTTCCTACTTTGTCCTTAGCATGGTGTCCCAAATTTCATTGTTCTGGCTTCACCTGACCTTGCTATATATGTTTTTATTCGTGTATTGTTATCCAGCCTGATATACTGGAGCAACTAGTTGTTGAGATGGAACATTCGATTAGGACTAGTGGAAGTTACCCAGGAAGGTATACAACTGAATCTATTACTGAAGTATCCAGGGAACTAACATGTTATGTTGTATGTGGTCTATTTTTACAAAATTAGCACTAAAATGTTCTCCAAGTTGATGATAATCAGTCAGTTCGTTTGTTTAATTCTTAATTGATGCAGTGATGTGAAAGAGCCCCCGTCCACACTGTTGTGGACATTGTTTTTCTTGGCTCAGGTTCACTTTTGCTATCACTGTCTTAATTTCTCTTTATAATTAATAGTTTTATGGTTGATATTTTGTTTATTTTATCTTGACATGTATATTTTTTTCATAATGCAGCATTATGACAGGCGTGGTCAATATGATGTTGCGCTCTGTAAAATTGATGAGGCCATTGCTCATACGCCCACAGTGATTGATTTGTACTCCGTTAAGGTATCCTTGTTAATCATGGCCAAAATCTTGTGATAAGTTTAGGAGGAATCAGTTTGAGGTTTTTCAATATTGCTGCAAGCACTGTGCTTGGAGACACATTTCAAAAGTTTATTGACAGGAAGGCTGTATCTGAAACTTCTTTAGTTGTAGTGAAGCAAAATATGTATAATATGTGCACACTGTGTATCAGGTTATCCTTATTCTTATGATGAAATTCTTGTTTCTTTTTAACCATTTCAACAGAGCCGAATAATGAAGCATGCAGGAGACTTGACTGTCGCTGCTGCACTTGCCGATGAAGCTAGAGGCATGGACCTAGCAGATCGTTATATTAACAGTGAATGCGTTAAGCGTATGTTGCAAGCAGATCAGGTTTACTTCTCAGTATTGTTCATATAATTGTTTTGGCTGATGTCCTTTTGACGTGAAGCCTTAATGCTAGTTCTGTGGATTATTTCTGGTGAAGGTGCCCTTGGCTGAGCAAACTGCTGTTTTATTTACAAAAGAGGGGGATCAGCTTAACAATCTTCATGACATGCAGTGCATGTGGTACAGCTCTATAGAAGCCTGAGTAGTTTTGCTAATGTAAACAACCATTCAGATCTCTTTCTAAAGATTTTTTTTTTTTTTTCTGTGTTGTTAAAGGTATGATCTTGCATCTGGAGATAGCTATTTCCGTCAGGGTGATCTTGGACGTGCTCTGAAGAGGTTTTTGGCTGTGGAGAAGCACTATTCTGACATTTCTGAAGATCAATTCGACTTCCATTCGTATTGCTTAAGAAAGATGACTTTGCGTTCATATGTTGACATGCTTAAGTTCCAAGACCGATTGCACTCATTCCCATATTTCCATAAAGCAGCGATCAGAGCTATAAGGTGAACTCTTTGTTTATAAACGTAATCTGGCTCCAGTAACTACTGTATATATGCATAAATTTTCCTTTTTATCGTCTCATTGCCTCTCGGCCTAATGTTCAGGTGCTACCTGAAATTGCATGACTCTCCCATCTCAACTGCTGAAGACGATGAAATGTCAAAAATGGCTCCTGCTCAGAAGAAGAAAATCAAGAAGCAGAAAAAGGCAGAAGCCCGAGCTAAGAAAGTAGGTGTTTTCAGTGATATAACTAGTAAATTGACACAAAGGTGGCTTAAGAATGTTCTTCATTTCAGGAAGCTGAGAGTAAGAGTGAAGAATCAACTGCCACTAGTGTCTCTAAGTCCGGCAAACGAAATGTGAAACCTGTAGATCCAGATCCTCATGGGCAAAAGTTAATTCAGGTCATTGTTTAATCTATTAAATGCATGTATTATGATCGTCACCATAACTGTTATAAACATTACTAAATAAGAATAAAATCTGTAAAGGTTGAAGAGCCAATGGCAGAGGCTTCAAAGTACTTAAGACTACTTCAGAAGCATTCACCTAATTCTTTGGAGACTCATCTGCTTTCATTTGAGGTCAACATGAGAAAACAGAAATTTCTGCTTGCATTCCAGGTAACTGATCCCTGTGTGGTGATCCTATTCAGGCTTAAATATGACCTATCGTGTTTCTATAATCTTTTGTTCAAAGTAATCTAAGGGCTTTGTTGTCTCATGTTTTATTCTTCAGGCTGTCAAGCAATTGCTTAAATTGGACGCGGAAAGCCCTGATTCACATCGTTCTTTGGTATGAGATCTGTGCAACTTGTGATTAATCATGCACAGGAGAGAAGGGATAATAATGATTTCCCTGCAAGTAAAATGTGGCTAAAATCTGTTTTCAATTTTCTGGCTTATGCTTTTGAACTTGGATGGCAGATTAAATTCTTTCTCAAGACAGGATCGACAAGTGCTCCTACAACCAAAGCTGAGAAACTTCGTTGGAGTGTCCTAGAAGCAGAGCGTCCATCAATTAGGTGACTAGTCAAACTATTATCCAATCTTAATCTTACTTTTGTATTTCAATTATGTGATAAAAAATATTTCCATTGCTTGCTTTCTAGTCAATTGCAGAATAAATCACTAATGGAGGCAAACAAAGACTTTCTTGGTAGACACGAAGGTGCCTATCAATTTTTTGAATCCATGTACTTCGATGCAGATATTACAATGTCCGATACAAAATAGTAACGTTTGCATTTAACTCTGCAGATTCTTTGGTGCACAGAGCTGCATATGCAGAAATGCTGTACGTTTTAGATTCAAGCAAGAAAGCAGAGGCTGTCAAAGTAATTGAAGACTCAACCAATAAAGTGGTTCAAACGTAATCCTTCTGTAAACAAATAACCTGCGGTTCCCTGCTCTCTTCATTCTCTCTTTTTGGTAAATCTTAACATCAGTTGGCCATATGCAGAAATGGAGCTGTAGGACCAGCAAGAGAGTGGAAACTCAAAGACTGTATAGCAGTTCATAAGCTCCTAGACACAGTTCTCCTTGACTCGGAAGCTTCCTCCAGTAAGCTTTAAATACCACTGTGCTTTTTCATTAACTAGTAGCACTCTGCATCAATATAACTCCTCTGTGAGTTCATTTCGATGTATTGCGTTTGGTTGGTTTTATGAGCCCAGCACACTTCCATATGACAGTAAGATCCTTAGGTTTAGAAGTCGTAAGTTGTGGAATCTGATAAAGCTGGGTTATGGTCACAATTGCAGGATGGAAATCACGCTGCGCAGAGTATTTCCCGTATTCAACTCACTTTGAAGGCAAACGCAGCTCTGTGATGCCAGATTCAGTGTATAAGTTATCTCGCAAGAACAAAGAGAATGGTGACACACCAAACCATCCAACAGGTCAAACTGAATTGAGAGACGGACAAGTAGAAGCTTTTAAGAACCTCTCCGTCTCAACCTGAAGAACCTCTTAGCATCAATAAAAGAACCACAAGATGATAATTTACAAAGATGGAGGATCCTTTACGTGAAGGACCACTGATCAAACATGAGATTTAATTAAATCTTTCACAGAGGTATTTGGATCAAAAAGAGGTATTGGAGTTGTAACATGCCAAATGTGTATAATTGTTTTTCTTATATAAGGCTCTGGGTTTCAAGTTTGAATAACATTGCCACAGAAAGAGAGAACTTTTTCCTTTTTCGCTTTGTTTCTCCCTCACGACTCTTTCAAGAGGATGTTTTTGAGCTTCTTCGATGTTGTATCCTTTTTAGGTTTCTTCACTTTATTTATTTTCGTTATTTCACATTTTTCTTTTTAAGTTTATTGACATCTCTGGAAAATTTTGATTTGAAAAATTTGCCTTACATATTCCTTTTTTATACGTTTTCTCATATCCTAATACATATTATTATATAAGAATTTGGCTAATGGGCTGGTCATATTTCGGTAATAAAATTTTGTAAATAAATATTAATCAAAAGCAATATTAGTTAATCCATCCGCAAAGCGGTTAGCTAGATATGATGGAATTGAACAATCGGTTTTGCAGTCTAAGTTCTGTTTCCAAATTATGAGTAAACCGCAGTAGACACCCCAAAGCTTAGCCAACGGAGCTATATAAATTCCAATGTTCAAAGCAAAACCCAATTTGGAAGGTTAAAACTTTTGAACAAACAAATGGAACAAACATTCCATTATGATTATTTTTGTTTTCTATATACAGATTTTAAAAAGTTTTAGCATATTTATTCTTCAAGTCCCTTTAGCTTTTTGCACCCGATCCATGAGTCGCATAGGCAAAACCAAGTCAAGTTGTATGTTCCCTCTGTGGGTGCTTGGAGTTTACCCATTACCAGTCTTGACTCATCTTTGATTTTCTTAATGGCTTCTCTTACTGCATTGTTTGTTTCCTTCACCTCTGCTCACGAACCTTCCATTGACTCAAGTGAAGGGTCCAAGGACTGGGAGACGACTCTCTATGTACTCTCCAGAAGGCTTTTGAGAGACTAGAGAATCCCAAGTTTGGTTTCGATATCGAGCTCAAGCTTGACGAAAAAATCCTCTATACCTCTGATCATTTCCTGCGTCTTCTCCTCCCAATATTGCACCTAGTTTCTGATTATGGAAAGCACTGACTCATCATCTTCTCCAGTAATCTATTCTCATGCCACCCTGCTTGTCAGGAAGTTGCAGAGTACCTAAGAAGAACTGCTCCCACACTAATTATTGGTAGAGACTGTGGCAAAAAACTAAGAAGGCTTCTCTGTCACAAGTTGAACCTTACTCACAGACTCTCTAAATGCTTCCCAGGCAACTCTGCAATGCTCTATCGATCTCATCCCTTGTTCAACAACCTGCATTGATCTTCTGTGCAAATGCTCGTACCATTGATCCGGATTCATTATGTCCACACGGCCTGCTCCGAAATCAGCCACATAGAGACGTTTTACGTCCTTCCGCCACCGTTGCAGTATATACTGAGGCGGAACTTCCTGCAAGCCGTTGTGGCTGAGTAGGTAGAGGACGTGTCTACATTGGTACCCATTGAAGCTGAAACCCCCACAGACACAGAAGCAACGTACCTGTGCTGCTCCACTTGTCTCATAGATGACCTCAAAGTCTGTCACTTTATCTCCTTCCCGTTCTTTCACCACGTAAGAGGAGGCTGAGCCGTTTGAGTGAACTTGCTTTATTCCAAAACATGAAGACATTGCCGAGACCTCGTCTTGGAATCTTCTAAATATCTCTACTGTGAAGACCTTTGCCATCTGAGACTCGTATGGGTGCGTTGTTTTGAGCTCAGGGACTGACTTTGAAGACTCTGAATCGCACAAGGCTTCTCTAGTGTACTTTCTATCCAGAAAAGATTCGTACCCTTCGAGGAATTCCCCTAGGGATGTGTTCTGATGAATGTAGCCACTGAAGATGAACGGGGCTGCCGCATTTCCTAGCGGAAAAGTCAGTGCCCCGGCCAAAAACGTGTCCTTGAGGTAAACTGGAGCCCACAGTTCTCGATCTTGAAACAAGCGCCGGATGGTCTCGTGATTTGTCAAGCCAAATCGAATGATCATCTCTTCCCAAGCTATTTCAAATTCTTCAACCTTGAGACAACCGTAAATCACTCTGTTCAGAGCCATACGGAACAATTCCGAATCTTGTAGTTCAACAACGCTCTGAAAAATGGTTTGCAAGACATGAGTCAAGCAAAGACGATGATGAGCCCTTGGAAAAACTTCAGAGACAGCAGTCCGCAGAGCCTTGCACTCTTCCGTTATGAAGGTCTGTGGAGGACGGCCTGACATACATGTTAGCCAGGCCCTGAGTAGCCAGACGTAGGTTTCACAAGTCGGGTCAGCTGCAACCAAACCACAGCCAAGCAAGATAGAATCTCCATGGTGATTAATTCCAACAAATGCCACAAGGGGAAGCTCGTATGCGTTTGATAAACATGTAGTGTCCAGCACAACAACATCAGGAAAGTGAGAGTAAGCAGCTCTGGCTCGAGCGTCAATCCAGAACACATTCCGCAGAGTACCTTCATCGCTAAGATCCATCAAGTAAAGAAAGTTAGGGCTGGTAAGTTGAGTGCGGAAAAAGAAATCCTGCAGAACCCTAAAACCAGCTCTTAGCTCCAAACGAGTAGAAGAATCAGGAGTGACATAGTTGGTAGAATCCGGTAGTGTGTCAACAGAACTGGTTCTTCGATACAACTTTATTGTACGGACTTGGAGAGGAAGAGGAGGTGGTTCAGGTAACGAAATGGTTTTCTTATGAGACTTCGAATTCTGAGCTCTTAAAGGATCAAAAGAGTGATTGTGTTCAAGCTTAACCTCATCAAGTTTCCAAGTATGAGAATCAATCAATCGAAGACGAATCATTGCCTGACAACCAGTACGAGTATCTTTACGACGAGAGTTAGAGTCTTTAAGCATCTTAAAACCTTCACAATTGCAACACAACACAGCACCACGCTTCTCCTTACTGTTACGCTTAGTCCACGAAGATTTAACACGAATAGCAAATCCAAGCTCTCTAGCGTAAGAGTTATAGTAACTATAAGCATCATCGTACGAATCAAATTCCATACCGGAAGCAGGAGGAGGTGTGAAACAATCCTCTTGATGGTGATGATGATTACTGTTAGTTTCAATTTCATCATCGTTAAGCATTCCATCACAACAGTCATCGTCTTCATCATCTTCAATGTCAATTTCGAGATCAGTAGGGTTTTCTTCAATTGGAAGGTCGTCTTCTCCTAAAACCATTTGATGATGATGCTCATTACTCTGAGATCCATCTTCAATCTGAGAAATCCAGACAAACATTGATTCATCATTGGAAAATCACCAGATTCAATACAACAAATTGAACAAGAAAACTTGTAGCGAAGAAGAAGAAATTGGTCATACCGTGATGCAGAGATTATCATTATTAGGGTTTGGTGACAGAGACTGGTCGGCCGGCGAATAGACGCTGTTTCCGATCATCTCCGCCTCCGATGTTAACATCGATACGCTTGTAAGAGTGAGTCGGAAACTTGTATGTCTCGATTGGACAATTACAGAGGTTCATATTTGGGCTGAGTTTATAATGTCCATTGGGCTACAATTTGTTTCAAAGGCCCACAAATTTTAAAACCCAAATATCATAAATACACTTTTTTTTCTATAAAATAATTGCCAGCAAAAGCAATTTCGGATATTCGGATTGATTCCAGGTAGTATCATTTTGGTTACGAATTTTTTGGGTATGAAATTTTTATTTAGGAAACACATATATATCAATTCAGGTTCAGGTTTGTTTCGATCTATATTTTTTATACCTATTTAGGAATCAAATATAATTCGGTTCGATTACTGCTCTAGTCCTCTTCGGGTCAGGTTAATTACGAGATAATTTTTTTTGTTCTACTGTATATTCGAGTATTTTATATTCGAAATATAATTATTTATCCAAAAATGTCTATTAACCCTTAAAATTTTTTAAAAATGACCCTAAAATCTCATATATGTTTATATGTATTCAGATCAATTGGGTATAGATACCGGTTTGGTTCCCGGTATTACCCAATACCATAGGTATAGTATAGATGGAAAGGATCCATGTATCCTTGTACTCCACCTTGAACCGACCACTCTCACCTCTGGCCTATTCTCAACAAGTACTTGTTTCCATGTCATTTTTGATATTTTTATGATTTTATAGATTTTACATGTTTTTGAAAAATAACTCATTTTCTAAAAATTGTAAGTTATAGCTTTTTAAAAATAATATTTCACATCATTTTTGATTATTTGTAGGATATTATAGATTTTGCATGTTTTTACTAAATAACTCGTTTTCTTACAAATTCGTGGGTTATAACCTTCTAAAAATAATATTTCATGTCAATTTTGATATTTTTATAAATTTTATAGATTTTACATGTTTTAGAAAAATAACTCATTTTTTTCCAAATTTGTGAGTTATAGCCTTCAAAAAATAACATTTCACATCATTTTTATTATTTGTAGGAGATTAAAGAATTTGCATGTTTTTACTAAATAACTCATTTTCTTGCAAATTCGTGGGTTATAACCTTCTAAGAATAATATTTTATGGCATTTTTATATTTTTATGATTTTAAAGATTTCACATGTTTTCGAAAAGTAACTCATTTTTCTACAAATTATTGAGTAATAGCCTTCTAAAAATAACATTTCACATCATTCTTGATTACTATTAAGAGATTATACATTTTGGATGATTTTACTAAATAACTTATTTTTTTGCAGATTCGTGGGTTATACCCTTTTAAAAATAATATTTCATGTCATTTTTGATATTTTTATGATTTTATAGATTTTATATTTTTTGGAAAAATAACTCACTTTTCTACAAATTTGTGAGTTATACCCTTCTAAAAATAACATTTCACATAGTTTTATTACTTGTATGAGATTATAGAGTTTGCAGATTTTTACTAAATAACTCATTTTCTTGCAAATTAGTGGGTTATATAACCTTCTAAAAATAATATATCATGTCATTTTTGATATTTTTATGATTTTATAAGATTTCACATGTTTTCGAAAAATAACTCATTTTTCTACAAATTTGTGAGTAATAGCCTTCTAAAAATGACATTTCACATTATTTTTGATTACTTGTAAGAGATTATAGATTTTGCATGTTTGTACTAAATAACTCATTTTCTTGCAAATTCGTGGGTTATAACCTTCTAAAAATAATATTTCATGTCATTTTTCATATTTTTATTATTTTATAGATTTTAAATATTTTATAAAAATAACTCATTTTTCTACAAATTCTTGAGTTATAGGCTTTTAAAAATAACATTTCACATCATTTTTATTACTTATAGGAGATTATAATGTTTAAATGTTTTTACTAAATAACTCATTTTCTGGCAAGTTCTTTGGTTATAACCTACTAAAAATAATATTTCATGTTATTTTTGATATTTTATGATTTTATAAGATTTCATATGTTTTGAAAAAATAACTCATCTTTCTACAAATTTGTGAGTAATAGCCTTCTAAAAGTAACATTTCACATAATTTTTGATTACTTGTAAGAGATTATAGATTTTGCATGTTCTTACTAAATAACTCATTTTCTTGCAAATTCGTGGGTTATAACCTTCTAATAATAATATTTCATGTCTTTTTTGATATTTTTATGAATTTATAATTTTTACATGTTTTGGAAAAATAACTCATTTTTCTACAAATTTGTGAGTTATAGCCTTCTAAAAATAACATTTCACATCATTTGTGAATACTTGTAGGAGATTATAAATTTTGCATGTTTTTACTAAATAACTCATTTTCTTGCGAATTCGTAGGGTATACCCTTCTAAGAATAATATTTCATGTCATTTTTTATATTTTTATGATTTTACAGATTTTACATGTTTTCAAAAAATAACTCAATTTTCTACAAATTATTGAGTAATAACCTTCTAAAAATAACATTTTACATCATTTATGATTACTTGTAGGAGATTATTGATTTTGTATATTTTTACTAAATAACTCATTTTCTTGCAAATTCATGGGTTATAACCTTCAAACAATAATATTTCATGTCTTCTTTGATATTTTTATGATTTTTTAGATTTTACATGTTTTAGAATAAAAACTCATTTTTCTTCAAATTTGTGAGTTATAGCCTTCTAAAAATAACATTTCACATCATTTTTGATTACTTGTATGAGATTACAGATTTTGCTTGTTTTTCTAAATAACTCATTTTCTTGCAAATTCGTGGATTATAACCTTCTAAGAATAATATTTCATGTCATTTTTTATATTTTTATAATTTTACAGATTTTACATGTTTTCGAAAACTAACTCATTTTTCTACAAATTATTGAGTAATAAGCTTCCAAAAATAACATTTCACATTATTTTTGATTATTTGTAAGAGATTATATATTTTGCATATTTTTACTAAATAACTCATTTTCATGCAAATTCGTGGCTTACAACCTTCTAAAAATAATATTTCATGTTATTTTTGATATTTTTATGATTTTATAGATTTTACATGTTTAGGAGAAATAAGTCATTTTCTACAAATTTGTGAGGTATAGCCTTTTAAAAATAACATTTCACATCATTTTTTATTACTTGTATGAGATTATGAGTTTGCATATTTTTACTAAATAACTCATTTTTTTGAAAATTAGTGGGTTATAACCTTCTAAAAAAATATTTCATGTCATTTTTTGATACTTTTATGATTTTATAGATTTTACATCATATTTTTCTACAAATTTGTGAGTAATAGCCTTCTAAAAATAACATTTCACATCTTTTTTGATTACTTGTAGGAGATTATAAATTTGGCATGTTATTACTAAATAAGTCATTTTGTTGCAAATTCGTAGGTCATTACCTTCTTAAAATAATATTTCATGTCATTTTTGATATTTTTATGATTTTATAGATTTTATATGTTTTGAGAAAATAACTCATTTTCTACAAATTTGTGAGTTATAACTTTCTTAAAATAACTTTCCACATCATTTTGATTAATTGTAGGAGATTATTGATTTTGCATGTTTTTCCTAAATAACTCATTTTCTTGCAAATTCCTGGGTTATAACCTTCTAATAATAATATTTTATGTTTTTTTTGATATTTTTATGATTTTGTATATTTTACATGTTTTGGAAAAATAACTCATTTTTAAAAAAAATTTGCGAGTTATAGCCTTCTAAAAATAACATTTCACATCATTTTTGATTACTTGTAGGAGATTATAGATTTTGCATGTTTTTACTAAATAACTTATTTTCTTGCAAATTTGTGGGTTATAACTTTTTAAAAATAATATTTCATGTAATTTTTGATATTTTCATTATTTTATAGATTTTACATGTTTTGAAAAAATAACTCATTTTCCTACAAATTTGTGAGTTATAGGCTTCTAAAAATAACATTTCACATCATTTTTATTGCTTGTATGAGATTTTAGAGTTTGCATATTTTTACTAAATAACTTATTTTCTTGCAAATTAGTGGGTTATAACCTTCTAAAAATAATATTTCATGTCATTTTTGATATTTTTATCATTTTATAGATTTTACATGTTTTGGAAAAATAACTAATTTTTCTATAAATTTGTGAGTTATAGCCTTCTAAAAATAAGATTTCACATCATTTTTTATTACTTGTATGAGATTATAGAGTTTGCATATTTTTACTAAATAACTCATTTTCTTGTAAATTAGTGGGTTATAACCTTCTAACACTAATATTTCATGTCTTTTTTGATATTTTTATGATTTTATAGATTTTACATGTTTTGGAAAAATAACTCATTTCTACAAATCTGTGAGTTATAACCTTCTAAAAATAATATTTTACATCAATTTTTATTACTTTTATGTGATTACAGAGTTTGCATATTTTTACTAAATAACTTGTTTTCTTGCAAATTAGTGGGTTATAACTTTCTAAAAATAATATTTCATGTCATTTTTGATATTTTTATGATTTTATAGATTTCACATGTTTTGGAAAAATAACTCATTTTCCTATAAATTTGTGACTTATAGCCTTCTAAAAATGACATTTCACATCATTTTTGATTACTTGTAAGAGATTATAGATTTTACATGTTCTTACTAAATAACTCACTTTCTTGCAAATTCGTGGGTTATAACCTTCAAAGAATAATATTTCATGTCTTTTTGATATTTTTATGATTTTACAGATTTCACATGTTTTCGAAAAATAACTCATTTTTCTACAAATGATTGAGTAATAACCTTCTAAAAATGACATTTTACATCATTTTTGATTACTTGTAGGAGTGTATTGATTTTGCATGTTTGTACTAAATAACTCATTTTCTTGCAAATTCCTGGATTATAACCTTCTAAAAATAATATTTCATGTCATTTTTGATATTTTTATTATTTTATAGATTTTAAATGTTTTATAAAAATAAATCATTTTTTTACAAATAAATCAGTTATAGGTTTCCAAAAACAACATTTCACATCATTTTTATTACTTGTAGGAGATTATAGAGTTTGCATGTTTTTACTAAAGAATTCATTTTCTGGCTAGTTCTTTAGTTATAACCTTCTAAAAATAATATTTCATGTTATTTTTTGATATTTTTATGATTTTATAAGATTTCACATGTTTTGGAAAAATAACTCATTTTTCTACAAATTTGTGAGTAATAGCCTTCTAAAAATAACATTTCACATAATTTTTAATTACTTGTAAGAGATTATAGATTTTGCATGTTATAGATATTAAAGATTTTACATGTTTTGGAAAAATAACTCAGTTTTCTACAAATTTGTGAGTTATAACCTTCTAAAAATAACATTTCACATCATTTTTTGATTACTTGTAGGAGATTATAGAATTTTCATGCTTTTACTAAATGAATCATTTTCTTGCGAATTCGTAGGTTATAACCTTCTAAGAATATTATTTCATGTAATTTTTTATATTTTTATGATTTTATAGATTTTGCATATTTTTACTAAATAACTCATTTTCTTGCAAATTCGTAGGTTATAACCTTCTAAAAATAAAATTTCATGTTATTTTTTACATTTTTATGATTTTACAGATTTCACATGTTTTCGAAAAATGACTCATTTTTTACAAATTTGTGAGTTATAGCCTTCTAAAAATAACATTTCACATCATTTTTGATTACTTGTAGGAGATTATAGATTTTGCATGTTTGTACAAAATAACTCATTTTCTTACAAATTTATCGGTTATAACCTTCTAACAATAATATTTTATGTCTTTTTTGATATTTTTATAATTTTGTAGATTTTACATGTTTTGGAACAATAACTTATTTTCTTACAAATTTGTGAGTTATAATCTTCTAAAAATAACATTTAACATCATTTTTGATTACTTGTAAGAGATTATAGATTTTGCATGCTTTTACTAAACAACTCATTTTCTTGCAAATTCGTGGGTTTTATAGTCCTCTAAAAATAATATTTCATGTCATTTTTGATATATTTATGATTTTATAGATTTCACATGTTCTGGAAAAATAACTCATTTTCCTACAAATTTGTGAGTTGTAGCCTTCAAAAAATAACATTTCACATCTTTTTTGATTATTTCTTGGAAAATATAGATTTTGCATGTTTTTACTAAATAACTCATTTTCTTGCAAACTCGTGGGTTATAACGTTTTAAAAATAATATTTCATGTCATTCTGTATATTTTTATGATTTTATAGATTTCACATGTTTTCTAAAAATAACTCATTATCCTACAAATTTATGAGTTATAGCCTTTTAAAAATAACATTTCACATCACTCCTCATTATTTCTTGGAAAATATAGATTTTGCATGTTTTTACTAAATAATACATTTTCTTGCAAATTCGTGGGTTATAACCTTCTAAAAATTATATTTCATGTCATTTTTGATATTTTTTTAATGATTTTATAGATTTCACATGTTTTGGAAAAATATTCCATTTTCCTACAAATTTGTGAGTTGTAGCCTTCAAAAAATAACATTTCACATCACTTCTTTATTTCTTGGAAAATATAGATTTTGCATGTTTTTACAAAATAACTCATTTTCTTGCAAACTCGTGGGTTATAACCTTCTAAAAATAATATTTCATGTCATTTTGTATATTTTTATGATTTTATAGATTTCACATGTTTTGTAAAAATAACTCATTATCCTACAAATTTATGAGTTATAGCCTTTTGAAAATAACATTTCACATCACTCCTCATTATTTCTTGGAAAATATAGATTTTGCATGTTTTTACTAAATAACACATTTTCTTGCAAATTCGTGGGTTATAACCTCTAAAAATTATATTTCATGTCATTTTTGATATTTTTTTTATGATTTTATAGATTTCACATGTTTTAGAAAAATAAATCATTTTCCTACAAATTTGTGAGTTGTAGCCTTTAAAAAATAACATTTCACATCACTTCTGATTATTTCTTGGAAAATATAGATTTTGCATGTTTTTACTAAACAACTCATTTTCTTGCAAACTCATGGGTTATAACCTTCTAAAAATAATATTTCATGTCATTTTGTATATTTTTATGATTTTATAGATTTCACATGTTTTGGAAAATCAACTCATTTTCCTACAAATTCGTGAGTTATAGCCTTCTAAAAATAACTTTTCACATAGCTTCTGATTATTTCTTGGAAAATATAGATTTTGCATGTTTTTACTAAATAACTCATTTTCTTACAAACTCGTGGGTTATAACCTCTAAAATTTATATTTCATGTCATTTTTGATATTTTTTTATGATTTTATAGATTTCACATGTTTTAGAAAAATAAATCATTTTCCTACAAATTTGTGAGTTGTAGCCTTCAAAAAATAACATTTCACATCACTTCTGATTATTTCTTGGAAAATATAGATTTTGCATGTTTTTACTAAATAACTCATTTTCTTGCAAACTCGTGGGTTATA